>PVIU01024673.1:8676-25247 GCA_004026605.1 Ondatra zibethicus
GATGAAAACAAATTGAAACAATACGTAGCCACAAACTAAATCTTACAGAAAATACTAGAAGGAAAACCACTATGAAAGGAAGCAAACAACACCCACAATAACACAATCATCTAACAACCCTCCACTAGCACAACTCAAAGAAGGGAAACACACAAACTCTACCACCAAAAATAAATAAATAAATAAATAAATAGCCAGAGTTAACAACCACTGGTCATTAATATCACTTAACATCAATGGACTCAACTCACCTATAAAAAGGCACAGGTTAAGAGAATGGATAGGAAAACAGGATCCAACATTCTCCTGTTTAGAAGAAACAGACCTCAACCACAAAGACAGATATTACCTCAGAGTAAAGGGTTGGGAAATGGTTTTTCAATCAAATGGCCCTAAGAAACAAGCAGGTGTGGCTATACTAATATCTAACAAGATTGACTTCAAACTCAAATCGATCAGAAGAGATGGAGAAGGACACTTTATACTCATAATAGGAACAATTCATCAGGATGAAGTCTCAATCCTGAATATCTATGCCCCTAATATCAAAGCAACCACCTATGTAAAAGAAACCTTACTAGAATTCAAAGCACACATCAAACCCCACACACTAATAGTAGGAGATTTCAACACTCCTCTCTCACCAACGGACAGGTCAACCAGACAGAAACCTAACAGAGAAATGAGAGAACTAGCAGAGGTAATGAATCAAATGGACTTAACAAATATCTATAGAACACTCCACCCAAATAAGAAAGAATATACCTTCTTCTCCGCATCTCATGAAACCTTCTTGAAATTTGATCACATACTCAGTAACAAAGCAAACATTCACAGATACAAAAAACTTTTAGTAACCACCTGAGTCTTATCGGACCACCATGGAATACAATTAGAATTTAACGACAATTCTACCCCCAGAAATTGTACAAACTCATGGAAACTTAACAGTCAACTACTGAACCACCCCTGAGTCAGGGAAGAAATTAAGGAAGAAATTAAAGTCTTCCTTGAATTCAATGAAAATAAAAACACAACATACCCAAACCCATGGGACACTATGAAAGCAGCGCTAAGAGGAAAGTTCATAGCACTTAATGCCCACATAAAAAAGTGGAGAAAGTTCACATTAGAGACTTAAGAGCACAGCGGAAGCTCTAGAAAAAAAGAGAAGCAGACTCACCCACGAGGAGTAGAAGACTGGAAATAATCAAACTGAGGGCTAAAATCAATGAAATAGAAACACAGAAAACAATCCAAAGAATCAATGAAACAAAGAGCTGGTTCTATGAGAAAATCAACAAGATTGAGATAACCATATCCAAGATAATCAAAAGGCAGAGAGAGAACATGCAAATTAACAAGATCTGAAATGAAAAGGGGGATATAACAACAGACACTGAGGAAATTCAGAGAGTCATTAGGCCTTACTACAAAAGCCTGTATGCCACAAAGTTGGAAAATGTAAAAGAAATGGACATTTTTTTTAGATAAGTACCATATACCAAAATTAAATCAAGACCAGGTGAACAATTTAAATAGACCTATAAGTCGTGAGAAAATAGAAGCTCTCATCAAAAACCTCCCAACTAAAAAAAGCCCTGGACAAAATGGTTTTAATGTGCAATTCTAGCAGAACTTCCAAGAAGAGATGATACCTATTCTCCCTAATAAGTTTCACATAATACAAACAGAAGAGTCATTGCCAAACTCTTCTTATGAAGCTACAGTTACCCTGATATGAAAACCACACAAACACTCAACCACGAAAGATAATTACAGACCAATCTTGCTCATGAACATCGATGCAAAAATTTTCAATAAAATAATGGCAAACAGAATCCATGAACACATCAAAAAATTATCCATTATGATCAAGTAGGCTTCACCCAAGAGATGCAGGGGTGGTTCACATATGAAAACCTATCAATGTAATCCATCATATAAATAAACTGAAAGAAAAATACCATATGATCATTTCATTAGATTCTGAAAAAGCATTTGACAAAATTCAACACCCCTTTATGATAAAGGTCTTGGAGAGATTAGGGATACAAGAATCATATCTAAATATAATAAAAATAATATACAGCAAGCCAACAGGTAACATTAAATTACCTGGAGAGAAACTCAAAGCAATTCCACTAAAACCAGGAACAAGACAAGGCTGTCCACTCTCTACATATCTCTTCAACATAGTGCTTGAATTTCTAGCAATAGCAATAAGGCAACATAAGGAGACCAAGGGGATCTGAATTGGAAAGGAAGAAGTCAAACTTTCGTTATTTGCAGATGATATGATAGTGTACATAAGTGACCCCCAAAACTCTACCAAATAACTCCAACAGCTAATAAATACCTTCAGTGATCTGGCAGGATACAAGATCAACTCAAAAAATCAGTAGCCCTCCTATACACAAAGGATAAAGAAGCAGAGAGGGAAGTCAGAGAAACTTCACCTTTCACAATAGCCACAAATAGCATAAAGTATCTTGGGGTAATACTAACCATGGAAGTGAAAGATCTATTTGACAAGAACTTTAAGACTTGGAAGAAAGAAATCGAAGAGTACAACAGAAAATGGAAGGAGCTCCCATGCTCTTGATTTGGTAGGATCAACATATTAAAAATGGCAATTGTACCAAAGACAATCTATAAATTCAACGTAATCCCCATCAAAATCCCAAGAAAATTCTTCACAGACCTTGAGAGAACAATAATCAACTTTATATGAAAAAAGAAAAAACCCAGGATAGCCAAAACAATCCTATACAATAAAGGAACTTCCGGAGGCATTACCATCCCTGACTTCAAATGCTATTACAGAGCTACAGTAATTAAAACAGCTTGGTTTTGGCATAAAAACAGAGACGTTGACCAATGGAATCGAATCGAAGACCCGGATATTAATCCACAAACCTATAAACACCTGATTTTTGACAAAGGAGCTAAGATTATACGATGGAAGAAAGAAAGCATCTTCCACAAATGATGCTGGCATAACTGGGTATCAACCTGTAGAACAATAAAAATAGATCCATATCTATCACCATGCACACAACTCAAGTCCAAATGCATTAAAGACGTCAATATAAATCTGACCACACTGAACCTGATCAAAGAGAAAGTGGGAAGTAGACTGCAACATGGGCACAGGAGACCACTTCTTACGTATAATCCCAGTAGCACAGACAATAAGAGCAACAATGAATCAGTGGGACCTCCTGAACCCAAGAAGCTTCTGTAAAGCAAAGGACACTGTCATTAAGACAAAAAGGCATCCTACTGAATGGGAGAAGATCTTCACCAACCCCACATCAGACAATGGTCTGATCTCCAAAATACATAAAGAACTCAGGAAACTAGACATTAAAATTCTAAATTACCCAATTAAAAAATGGAGTACTAAACTGAACAGAGAATCTCAACAGAAGTTGAAATGGCCAAAACATACTTAAGGTCATGTTCAACTTCCTTAGTGATCGGAAATGCAAATCAAAACAACTTTGAGATACCATCTTACACCTGTCACAATGGCTAAAATCAAAAACACCAATGATAGCCATTCATTGCTGGTGGGAATGCAAACTTGTGCACCCACATTGGAAATCAGTGTGGCTGTTTCTCAGGAAATTGGGAATCAAATCTATCTCAGGATCCAGCAATACTACTCTTAGGAATATACCCAAGAGATGCCCAATCGTACTACAAAAGCATTTGTTCAACTATGTTCATAGCAGCATTATTTGTAATAGTCAGAACCTGGAAAGAACCTAGATGCCCCTCAATGGAAGAATGGATAAAGAAAGTGTGGAATATATACACATTAGAGTACTACTCAGGAGTAAAAAACAATGACATCTTGAATTTTGCATGCAAATGGATGGAAATAGAACAACCCAGATACAAAACGATGAATATGGTATGTACTCACTCATTAGTGGACTCTAGCCATAAACAAAGGACATTGAGCCTATAGTTCACAAGCCTAGAGAAGTCAAATAACAAGGTGAACCCAAAGAAAAACATATATATGTCCTCCTGGAAATTGGAAGCAGACAAGATCGCCTGGCAAAAGTTGGGAGCATGAGGCTGGGGCTAGGGGTGGTGGTGAGGTTTGGAGAAGGGGAGGGGGGAGAGAGAATGGAGAAAGGAAGGATAGGGAACAGCTTGGGGAAGTGGGAGGTTTGAGATGGAGGAAGGGTGGATATAGGAGCAGGGAAGAAGATATCTACATTAAGGGAGGCATTTTAGAGTTGGCAAGAGACTTGGCTCTAGAGGGGATCCCAGGTGTCCACAGGGATGTCCCCTGCTAAGTCCCTGGGCAGCAGAGGAGAGGGTGCCTGAACTGGCCTTGCCCCATAATCACACGGATGATTATCTCGAATAACACCATAGAATCTTCATCTGGCGATGGATGGAGATAGAGACAGAGACCCACATCAGAGCACTGGACTGAGTTCCCAAGGTCCAGTTGAAGATCAGAAGGAGTGAGAAGATGAGCAAGGAAGTCAGGACTGTGAGGGGTTGGTCCACTCACTGAGACAGTGTGCCTGATCTAATGGGAGCTCACCAAATTCAGCTGGACTGTGACTGAATGAGCATGTGATCAAACCAGACTCTCTGTATGTGGCTGACAATGTGCGCTGACTGAGTAGGCATTGATGATGGCACTGGGACTTGTGTCTACTGCATGTATTGGCTTTTTGGGACCCTAGTCTATTTGGATGCACACCTTCCTAGGCCTGGATGGAGGGGGGGGGACTTGGACTTCCCACAGGGCAGGGTACCCTGCCCTATCTTAAGGCTGGAGTGGGAGGGAGGATGGTGAGTGGGGGAGCAGGAGAGGAATGGGAGGAGGGGAGGAAGTGGAAATTTTTGAATGGAAAAAAATAGGAATAAAGCCTAATAATTGGACAAAAAAGTAAATTAACAGCAGATAGCTATCACTGGTCATTAATATATTTTTATATTAATAACTCAACTCACCTGTAAACAGACACAGGCTAACAGGTTGGATACAAAAAAGAAACCATCCTTCTGTTGCATACAAGAAACACACCTCAACCTCAAAGACATACATCGCCTCAGAGTAAAGGGTATGGAAAAAAAAATATTTCCAATTAAATGGACATAAGAAACAAGCTGGTGGAGCTATCCTAATATCTAACAAAGTAGACTCCAAACTAAGATAAATCAAAAGAGGCAAAGAAGGACATTTCATTTTAGTCACTGGAAAAAATCCATCAAGAGCAGATCTCAATACTGAACATCTATGCTCCAAATACAAGGGCACCATCATGCATAAAAGAAAGACTTCTAAAGCTTACATCATACATTAAACCCCACACACTAATAGTGGGAGACTTCAACACTCCACTCTCACCACTGGACAGGTCAGTCGGACAAAAAATTAACAGAGAACTAAGGGAACTAAGAGATAATATGACTCAAATGGACTTAACAGACATCTATAGACTATTCCATCTAAACAGAAAAGGATATACCTTCTTCTCAGCACCTCATGAAACCTTCTCAAAAATTGTCACATACTCAATAACAAAACAAACCTCAACAGATACAAAAAAATTGGAATAACCCTGTCTCCTATCAGATCACCATGGCTTAAAACTATAATTCAACAGCAATACTAATTCCAGAAAACCCAATAACACATGGAAACTGAACAATGCTCACCTGGATCATCAATGGGTCAAAGAAGAAATAAAGGGAGAAATTAAAGACTTCCTAAAATTCAATGAAAATGACCACACAACATACCCAAATTTATGGGACACAATGAAAACAGTGTTAAGAGAAAAGTTGATAGCACTAAACACCTACATAAAGAAGCTGGGAAAATCCCACAGTAGTGAATTAACAGAACATTTGAAAACTTTAGAACAAAAAGAAGCAAACTTGCCCAAGAGAAATAGACAGCAGGAAATAATCAAATTGAGATCTGAAATCAACAAAATAGAAACAAAGAAAACTATACAAATAATCAATGAGACAAAGAGTTGGTTCTTCGAGAAAATCAACAAAATAGACAATTCTTTATTCAAACTAACTAAAAGGTGGAGAGAGAATATCCAAATTAACAAAATCCGAAATGAAAAGGGGGACATAATGAGAGACACAGAGGAAATCCAGAGAGAATCATCAGGTCATATTCTGAAAACCTGTACTCCACAAAATTGTAACTTAAAGGAAATGAACAATTTTCTGGATAAGCATCACTTACCAAAATTAAATCAAGACCATATAAACAAATTAAAGAGACCTATAACTTTTGAAGAAATAGAAATAGTCATCAAAATTCTTCCAACTAAAAAAAGCCCAGGACCACATGGTTTTAGCTCAGAATTCTACAAGTTTTCCAAAGAAGAACTAACACCAATACTTCTCAAATTGTTCCACACAGTAGAAACTTTGCCAAACTCTTTTTATGAGACTACAATTACCCTGATACTCAAACCACATAATGATATTACTAAGAAAGGGAATTACAGGCCAATCTCACTCATGAACATTGTTGTAAAAATACTAAATAAAATACTGGCAAATCTAATTCAAGAACACATTGGAACCATCATCCACCATGATCAAGTCAGCTTCATTTCAGAGATGCAGGGATGGTTCAACATACAAAAATCTGTCAACATAAACCACCGTATGAACAAACTGAAAAATAAAAGACACATGATCATCTCATTAGACACTTAGAAAGCTTTCAACAAAATACATCATCCCTTCATGATAAATGTCTTTGAGAGAGCAGGGATACAAAGAATATACCTAAACAAAATAAAGACAATATACAGGAAGCGGACAGCCAACATCAATCTAAATGCAGAGAAACTCACAGCAATCCCACTGAAATCAGGAACAAGACAAGGTTGTCCACTCTCTCCATATCTATTCACAATAGTCCTTGAGGTCCTAGCTAGAGCAATAAGACAACAAAAGAAGATCAAGGGGATACAAATTGGAAAAGAAGTCATCAAACTCTCACTATTTGCTGATGATATCATAGTTTACATAAGCGTCCCGAGAAATTCTACCAAGGAACTTTTCTACTAAGGAACTTTTGCAACTCATAAACACTTTCAGTAATGTAGTAGGATATAGATTAACTAAAATAATCAGTAGCCCTCCTGTACACAGGTGCTAAATGGGCTGAGAAAGAAATAAGAGAAGCATCACCCTTCACAATAGCCACAAATAGCATAAAATATCTCAGAGTAACTCTAACCAAACAAGTGGAAAACTTGTGTGACAAGAACTTTAAATCTTTGAAGAAAGAAATTGAAGAAGACACCAGAAAATGAAAAGATCCCCCATGTTCTTGGGTAGGTAGAATTAACATAGTAAAAATGGCAATCTTACTAAAAGCAATCTCCAGATTCAATGCAATGTCCTTCAAAATCCCAGCGAAACCCTTCACAGACCTTGAAAGATCAGTACTCAACTTCATATGGAAAAGGAAAAAAGAAAAAGAAAAGAAAACCAGAATAGCCAAAACAATCCTGTACAATAACAGAATTTCTGGAGGCATCACAATCTCTGACTTCAAACCCTACTGCAGAGCTACATTACTGAAACAGCCTGGTACTGGCATAAAAACAGACAAGAGGACCAATGGAACTGAACTGAAGACCTAGCTATTAATACACACACCTTCAAACACCTGATTTTTGACAAAGAAGCAAAAAATATAAAATGGAAAAAAGAAAGCATATTTAACAAATGGTGCTGGCTTAACTGGATATCAACATGTAGGAGAATGAAAATAGAACTATATATATCACCGTGCACAAAACTCAAGTACAATTGGATCAAAGACCTCAAAATAAAGCCAGCCACACTGAACCTTATAGAAGAGAAAGTGGGAAGTACACTTGAATGCATTGGCACAGGAGACCACTTCCTAAATTAACCCCAGTAGCACAGACTGTGGTATTTTGGGCCTGTGCCCTTAAGAGACAGGCCACGCCCACTCCCTTCCAGCTTCCAGCCTCTGACCCCAATTCTCTCTCTTCCTGTTCTGCTCACGGGAGCAGCGGCCACTTCTCTTCCCTCTCCCCCCTCTTCTCTCTCTCTCTCTCTCTCTCTCTCTCTCTCTTATCTTCTTTTCTTCTCCCTCCATCACCCACCTAATAAATGTTTAACTCTGCATGGCGCGCCTATCTGTCTCTCTCTCGTCCATCCCATACTGCCACATGGAGACCTGGAGACTAGCCGCGTGGTCTCATGCACAATCCGCAGCCTGCCTGCCACCTGCCGCAGTGCCCATCTGGTCTCAGGGACCTGCAGCAAGCTGCAGCAAGCTGCCGGCACCTTTCCTTTAAAAAAAAAAAAAAAGAACAACATTGGAGCCGAGACTCGGGGAATCGCAACTGAGGATTTTTGGATTTTTTCTACAACGACCCGATCCACGGGTTCCATCACTGGCTTCTAATGGTGAGTTTTTCCATTCCAGCCACCTTAACCATTTCCTTGAACCCGAGGAGTTGTCCGGTTGAGCTCCTCGCAACCCCCTGGAGTTCTTGGAGACACAGGTACTGCCCCCAACCATGGTCTTCAATTTGCTGGCATTCACCTGTGGATTGTTTTCCTCAGCTTTAATTGTGTTTGGAATGGCCCGGGGCCAATCCATTGGTACCTCAGTCCATTCTTTCTCTCTTTTTTTCCACTTCTTTCCTTTTTTTTTTCCTTGTAAAAGGCTGCTCGGAGCAGGCTCCCGCCGCTCTGGAGGTCTGGAGGTCTTACCTTCCCACCCACGGTCTTTGGCCTTGAGGGGACGCCCTCCCGTGGGTCTTGGAAGGTCACCGCTGATTCACACCCCGCCCACAGTTGAGGGACGCCTCACTGTGCACGCTTAGTGGTGTTTCGCAGGTTTACACAATTTCCGCTGTGGGTAGCAGCCATCCATGTCTGTCTCCTGTTTTTTAAATTCCAGCCGGTTGTTTTTTAATTCCAGCCATGGCATGGTGCAGTCTTTTCCGGTTTCAACCTTTTGCTCCCCTTTGTGGTTTGTGCTAGGGCGGCTCAGCCACAGGGCAAATCACACCTCTAGGTCTCTCTTATTAAGCCAAAAATGCCTGCATCTCAAAGTTGTAACTTTTCGATACAATATGTGACCACGCTATTTTCTCTGGGGTTGGGGTCAGGTGACTTCATCGCATCTTGGCTAAGAGCCAGGTCTGGTGACCAAGTTCCACCATCTTTACTGAGGTATTCCCTGCCTGGTTCTCCAGTGTTAACTTTCTTACCTTACCACCGAGCCAGGTCAGATGACCAAGTTCTCCCATCTCTACTGAAGTATACCCTGCCTTGTCCCCCGGTTTACTTATGTTTTTTGTTTCTTCACTAAATTCCTCTTGACTCTGTTACATGTATGTTTTATACAGTGGATGCCTAGGCATCCACTTCATCCAATTCCTATTCACTCTGTGTGTGTGTGTGTGTGTGAGAGAGAGAGAGAGATCATACATGTAACTTAAATGCACCTATACTTAATGTTATAATTGTTCATTACATCTCATTTCAGACTACAAAAACCATAAGTCTCATGTTTTAAGCAGGTATGTACTTTTAAGTTTCTTACAAAATATATTAAGCTGTTCTCTACTATTGTCAGTTCTGCCATTAACCTTCTATTGCAAGCAGTTTTTCCTCTTTCTGTCATTTTACGAGTGTAAATCTTACCTGTTAAGTTGGGAGCCAATGTGGTCAAGCTCAGACCCAGGCCCCCAGGCAAATTCTAAACTGTAGTTACACCTAATAAACAGCCCTCAACAACTGCTCAGAGATCTGAGAAATATGGCATTTATTAAAATCTTTTCATAACAAAAAGAGACAGGTTGACTTCTGGCAGCAAAACTCTACTTCCTCCAAAGAAGACAGAAAACAGATGAACACAGAACAACGTCCATCCACAATTCGCTGTAACTGCCAAGTGCTAAATGTTGGGCAAAACTGCCTGTCATCTAAACTGAAGATCTCCTGATGTGGACAGAATGGCGGGAATCGACAGCCTAGCTGCTCAAGTCAGGTAGGACTGTCTTCCTAAGATTTCTTTAGCCCACAGGATCTTTTGCAGCCTGGCAGGCCCTGTGCTAAACAGCAGAAAGGCAAATGCGACCTTCAGTGACCATGGAGGATCCTAAAGAGGAGTAGCTCCAGATGCCAACCAAGTAAGTTCTCTGTCATTTTTTAGTCAGTAACTCAAGTAAAATTTTATCCTTTTCAAAGATCTCTGATGTAGTTTGATAGCTAAAAGGTTTTATCAGTTTAAAAGAACAACTTTACCAAACAAGTTTCAGATCAAATTTCTCCCTCATGATGCCTTCCATGGTCTTAAAAATATTTTTCATTATACAAAAATATCTGTCACAGTCATTCTGACATAAATATGCTACTGTTTATACAATGTATATGTCTAAAACTTCTGTTTTCACAAACCCAAAGAATTCTTGTGAGTTCCAGGGAGCTGAATTAAAGGATCCACCTTAATACAGGTCAGATACTTCCCCCTCCTCCCCAGTGTATCCCCTGGTCCTAAATTTTTTCCTTAATTTAATTTTGTCCTCTGTTCTGCCAATACCTCAAACAGATATAAGAAACACCAAACATCTCCATACCACAGACACCAGACAAGAACAAAGAGACCAGCCAGCCAACTGGGGTGACATCACCGACCTGCCGCCCGTGCCCAGCCTTCTCAGGTTCCCCCCAAAGACGACGCCCACAAATAAGCCAGAAGCAGTCTTGATAATCCGCCGCCCCAATTCCTTCAACCTGTGGTGCCTAATCACTCTGGTTTTTATTATAAAAAAGAGTTGGGACTGTGGTATTTTGGGCCTGTGCCCTTAAGAGACAGGCCAAGCCCACTCCCTTCTAGCTTCCAGCCTCTGACTCCAATTCTCTCTCTTCCTGTTCCACTCATGGGAGCAGCGGCCACTTCTCTTCCCTCTCCCCCCTCTTCTCTCTCTCTCTCTCTCTCTCTCTCTCTCTCTCTCTTCTTTTCTTCTCCCTCCATCACCCACCTAATAAATGTTTAACTCTGCATGGAGTGCCTATCCGTCTCTCTCGTCCATCCCATACCACCACATAGAGACCTGGAGACTAGCCACGTGGTCTGATGTGCAATCTGCAGCCTGCCTGCCACCTGCCACAGCGCCCATGTGGTCTCGACGACCTGCAGCAAGCTGCAGCAAGCTGCCAGCACCTTTCCTTTTAAAAAAAAGAACAACAGAGACACTGTGAGAAACAATTAAATGGGACCTCCTGAAACTGAAAAGCTTCTGTAAAGCAAAGGACATGGTTAACAAGACAAAATGACATCCTACAGAATGGGAAAAGATCTTCACCATCCCCACATCAGACAGAGGTCTGATCTTGAAAATATACAAAGAACTCAAGAAATTTATCATCAAAAGAACAAATAATTCAATAATAAATTGAATACAGACCTAAACAGAAAACTCTCAACAGAGAAATCAAGACCCAGCAATACCACTTTTGGGTATATATCCAAAGATTGCTCAAACATGCCACAAGGACATGTGCTCAAGCATGTTCATAGCAGCATTTTTTGTTATAGCCAGAATCTGGAAACAATCTAAATGCCCTTCGACCAAAGAATGGACAAGGAAAATATGGTACATTTACACAGCAGAAAAAAAATAGCAACATCTTGAAATTTGCAGGCAAATGCATGGAGCTGGAAAACATCGTTTTGAGTGAGGTAACTCAGCCCAGAAATACAATTATCATATGCACTCACTCATAAGTGGTTTTTAAACATAAAACAAAAAAAAAATAGCCTACAAATCCCAATCCCAGAGACCTACACAACAATGAGGACTCTAAGAGAGACATAATTGGATCTAATCTACATGGGAAGTAGAAAAAGACAAGTTCTCAGGAGTAAATTGGGAGCATGGGGACCTTAGGAAAGGGTTGAAGGGGAGGGGAGCAGAGAAAGATGCAGAGCTCAATAAAAATCATTCATTTGGTTACTGGTAGCTGGAACATTTACTTTACTAGACATTGGTTCAGTCTCAACATTTGGAACCTTAGCATAAAAAAATTGTGCAAACAGCTCAATTTACAAACTAGTTTAAATATTTCTAAATTAGAAAAAGTCCAAGAAAAAAAGATATTGATTTTATAGAATGATTGGATGAAAGAAAACAATCCAGGAATGTAAACAGCCAAAATATCCCTCACTTTCAGTTTTCTTGAAATGTAAGTAAATATAAAGAAAATTTGGAATCTCCCTCTTATATAGAAAGCTGCCATGCTTTGAATAAAGATGCATTAGTATAGAAATAAGTGTTTACTGGAATTTGTTTTAAAGTAGTCAATGTATATTATTTATTAAACTGTTTATTTGTAGTTAGTTCTAGGCCAGCTGGAACTTCCTAATGAAATCCTGTCTCAAACAACTAAGCAAAATTATATTCAACTATATGTGTGTGTGTTATTAATATGTGCCTTAACATCATACTCACTATGTAGAGCAAACTAGCTTGAATTCAAAGACTTCTGCTTGACTCTGCTACCATGCTTGTCCACGTTCATTTTTGGGAATAATTTGACAGGGACCTGTGGTGATACCTGAAATGACTGTACAAGACATTGTTCTTAAACTCTGTGCAATTTGTTTTTAAGTTTCATTATCCTTTACATTGTGTGTGTGTGTGTGCGTGCGCGCGCGCGCGCGCGCGCGCGCGCGCGAGAGAGAGAGAGAGAGAGAGAGAGAGAGAGAGAGAAAGAGAGAGAGAGAGAGAGGATAGCACAAGCTTTCCTCAAACTGACAGTGATCTTTCTGCCTCTGCTTCTTGCATGCTACTATGATAGGCTTACATACCCATTTATGGCTCAAGTCGGCAGTTTTCAAACTATTGAGTGAGACTTGTGAATGGTAAGACAAGAACAGCCATTCTGTGGAAAGATTAAGGAGTCAGAGACACAACCTCATGCTGTGTTTTTGCAAACTATTTGTTTATAGGAACCTTTACTGAGGTTAATTAGGGTCACATCAGTGCATTTAGGAAGAGGATTTCAGGATAGGTCAATACAAATCGGTTATTTTATTTTGAGACAGGATCTCTCTGTATTTTTGACTCTTCTGAACTAAGAATGTAGATGAGTTTGGCACCAAAATCCCAGAATTCTGGTTTCCCCTCTACTAAAGTATTGAAATAAAAAAGGTAGGTCACATCATCCATCTTGTAATTTTATTTTGTATTTACTTATGACTTGTTTGTACGTGTGTGTTCATTTATGTGTAGAAATGTGTGCATGTGTGTCACAATATGGATGTAAAAGTCAGAGAATAACTTCAGGTGTTGGTACTTTCCCTTAAGCATATTTGAGACAGGGTCTCTTGTTTATGTTTACAGCTTGCAGGATTTTTCATGTCTACCTTTTATCTAGCCCTAAAAGCATTGGATTATAGGCACACACTGTTGCAACTTGCTTTATACTGCAGAAGTAAATGGATAGTTACAAAGTGAGTACTTTGTCTGTTAATACATTTTCAGTCCAAGATTTTATTAAGTAGAGATTTTTGGAGTGAGTCTGTTTTGAGACACAGTTTCAGTTTCTATCCTGGTCTGGACTGAAACTCACTATGTAGTAGATAGGCTAGACCTGGAACTTGCAGAGATCCATATGCCTCTGCCTCATGTGACCATACCTGGCTAAAACGAGATGTTTAGCATGGATTTAGCACAGATATGAGTAGAAAGAAAGGACTTTTAGAAAGTGTTGTCTTGTGGGGGTTAGCTACACTTAAGAATTGACAAAATCATGTATACAGTTCTGTTGACTATGTAAGTTTCATTTCAATGGGTTCTTATAGAGTCTCTCTCTTTTCTCCTTCTCTTTTCCTCTATGAATCTCTCTCTGTTCTTTGGTAACAAAATCAGGTCAGTTACTGAAGTGTGTTGGGTATGATTCTGATTTAATAGGTAATAGCATGCATGGGTCAAAAGAGTTCTTCACTGTGCTTTACTCTACATGGAGTTCATAATCCTGCCCTGAAGTTCCTGAGAACATTACTTATCCTTCATCTGAGAAAGGAGTAAGTCCATACTCAAAAGGTTTTATATACTTTGGCCTCAGACTTGGCTCAGTGGTATTTGAGATATCACTAAAAAAGGAATATTGTCCCTGTCTACAGAGGCAGTCTACACAGCAAATTTTATTAATTTATTATTTTCTGTGATGATTAATATTGATTGTAATCTTAATTAGATATAGAATCTGCCAAGGGACAATACTCATGGCACACCTGTGAGGACTTACCTAGATCTTATTATTCTCTGGGATGTGATTGTGAGAGAAGATCTTGTATATAAGGTTCATTGAGATGGGAAGGTTCTTCTTCCAGAAGTGATATGACCACTCAATTCATTGGATTTGGTACTGAATTATTTAATAATCGCCAACATTCATCACTATTTGCTTTCTGACAGTGGATACAGAGTTATCAGCCACCATTACCTGCCACCATGGCTACATCTTACAGACATTTTCTTTATTTGCTTTTAAAATTTTACCTTTTTGGTGTCTGCATGTTCATTTCATGACACTCAATAAAGTTGAATGAGATGTCACCAAAGCCACACATGAGTTCCTAACTCTGTAATCACATAACTTAAGAGGTAGAGACGTGTCTGAGGGTTTCAACATCATCCAAAGACCGAATGTACAATGGGGTATAGAGTCAGACCCCCCCCAAAGAAACAGACAAGACTATGGTGGGCTACAAACTAGTCTACAGATTAGAAAAAAACTGTGGGTTTATGGACAATCTTACTTTTGAGGCTTTAGGTGTTTTCTTCCGTGAGGTGTGTGAAGCCCAAGTTCTGAGCTGTGGAAGATTTGAGTCCCAATTGCCTAGAAATATAAACTCAAAACTGTAGCGTGATTAAAACCTCAGAGACAGAAAGTGAGGATCAACCTGAAGGTCAGAAAAGCAAAACAGTCAACCACGGGTTCTTACTTCGACGTCAATTCAAAAATGGTGATGTTGCCTCCAGGACACCTCAGAATGAGAATGAGACTAAAATCTGTCTCCTACTGTTTTATAATCCTCTCTAGTTCTGGGATTAAGGACATCTGCCCCTACTGTCTGTTTTTAAGGCAAACTAGTGTGGCTACTGGGAGTAAAGGTGTGCGTCAATCCTGCCTGGTCTATAAGGCTGGCCAATGTGACCGTTTTACTATTCTGATACTCAGGCAAGCTTAATTTATTAAAACACAAATGAAATGCCACTACACAGCATTTATATAGTGTTGTGGTCTCAGGATGTGTGAGGGTAGGTGATGAGGAGGAGACTTTGCCCGGTTGCTGATTTGATGGGGCTAATCTCTTTCTGCCTCTTCCCTGCTCCCATTTTTCATTTCAGAGCCCTTGTTACTTGACTGAGGGTAAGTCAAGCTTGTTAGAGGCTACAAACAGTAACTTAAGACTAGGAATAGGAACACTTCACCAGATTCTACCCAGTGTTCCATGAAGTTACATGTCATTAGGGCTAAATTTCATACAGGTTGTATACTCAGAAGAAGGGAATACCTCCTTTTATGACAAAATATCAAGAGTCAGCAACCCTGGTGGTGGTCATCCTTTGTAAGCAGGTGTCCCTGATCATAGGATGGTGCTAATGGTTTGTGCTTAGATAATGCTGAGCAACAAGAATTCAACCAAACAAATTAATATTTGTTTGGTACAGTCTGTTAAACTGAAATTTAGAGAAAACACAAAACAGTCTTCATATAATACATAGCATCACTACAATAACTATGCTTTTGGTTAATATTAAGTGTATGTAGGCAATACAAAGAAACAGTTAATACCTAATATATCAACAAGCTTATCTAAGAAAACCCTCTTAAAACTATATGATCCTTTTAGTGTAGGGAGATCTTTACACAGAGGTTTTGCTCCATCCTCTTCATGCGTGCACATCCCCCTAGTTGATTTTACCACAGACATGTGACAAATAACAAAATACATAAAAGGTAAACAATCACATTCTAGCTTCTTATTCTTTAACAGACCTAGTTAATATACTACTTATCTTTGGGTTCCTTTAGGGGCAGTCCCTGCCCCAGCTAAGTTCTATTTTTGTGACTATGCACTAAGCTCTATATCACCAGTTCTACTCTCCTCCATCAGCCACTGCTTAGTACTGGAGTGCTACCCTGTACATGAGATCCAATTTGTAATATTCTCAAAATTAACTCCAAATGGATCTTACATATTATGTCAGCGTTCAGAATTTCTAGTAGATGCTTGAGAAACTAGGCCTCTTTGAATTTTGCAACCTGTCTAGGTTTTGGGAGGTTTTTCTGACGCCCTGACGTATAGAGTGGGAGAAAAGAGTTCCTTCTCTGAAACTAGGAATATGCTTGTGAGAGCTGATAAAGGTCTGGGACCCTGGCCTTTGGGAAAGGGTTGTTTCATATCCTGGGAACCATCTCTTTCCACACTTGGGACTGCAGTTATCAAGCCCATGGCCACTGTGGACTTTGTTTATAATGTTTTAGAG
>PVIU01024674.1:0-25150 GCA_004026605.1 Ondatra zibethicus
GATTCCCAATTTCCTGAGAAACCGCCACACTGATTTCCAAAGTGGTTGCACAAGTTTGCATTCCCACCAGCAATGGATGAGAGTTCCCCTTACTCCACATCCTCTACAGCATAGGGAATCGTTGGTGTTTTTGATTTTGGCCATTCTGACAGGTGTAAGATGGTATCTCAAAGTTGTTTTGATCTGCATTTCCCTGATTTCTAAGGAAGTTGAACATGACCTTAAGTATCTTTTGGCCATTCGAGAAGGTTGATGAGACTTGGAGAAGAATAATAAAAGGCAATGGGAAAGGGAATATGATGACTGCATATTGCGTTTAAGCAAGAAAATGGCAAAAATTAAAATTAAAGAAAAAACCACACCATTTGTGCATCATGAACATGAGTTATGCATATAAGTTTTTTTTGTAAACGTACATTTTTTGTGGTACTTAGAAAATACTTTTATTCCTTTCAGAGATGCCTATGAGAAAGGTTTTTCATTGTTTACAGTATTCTTTGCTTAGTAAGTTTTATTTTATGGAAAGCAAAAAAATAGAGTTTAGTTCTTGCATCCTGCTTTACATTCATGTCCATTCAGTTAGCACACACTTTGAAGAACTGAACTCCTATATAGGTAAGTTGATAGATTATTATAGTAAACTGCATATATTGCTTTAGAAAATTCTGCAGAAGCATGGAGATATGATGTGTAATTCTCTTAAAGGTTTATAAAGTGTTTTTCAGTACATTATCTTATTTGATTTAGACAACTCCCAGTAATATTAAACTCTGGTGAGTGGGCCAAAATGAACATACAGTGATACAGAGATATATGAATGTAGACTCTGACATCTTACCAATGAGCAGCATAAATATAAGCCCAATAGTAACAACTAAAAGGATAGGCCAAGATAGTTTAAATAGTGATAACAGTGGAGATAAAATTAAATATTTTTAAAAGTCCCCAGTTAATACAAGGAAAGCACAGGGAATATTAGGGAAAAAAAGAGGTAATAAAAAGAGGCACGAGACAGTATAATGGTGGACTATATTGATAGATATGCCTCTAGCTACATTGTAAATAGCATTATGTCTAAATACTCTACTCAAAAGTCAAAAATTACAGAACACATTTGTAAAAACTACAAAAACTGATTTTATTTAAATTTTCACTTTGTATGTAAATAAACAGATAACATAAATAATGGGAAAAATGAATTATACCAACCCTAACCGTAGGGCTACTGCAGTCAAACCACTCTGAGGTCATATTGGATGGGTGGATTTCTAATTCAGTTATTAGCATTATAAGGAAGGTGCAATTTGAAAAAGAAGCAGGATTAATGAAAACATGAGATGAGATGAGATGAGATGAGATGAGGCTGTGTGTTGTATGGGAGACAAGGGCTGGAGAGGTTTACCTAGAAGCAAAGAAACATCAAAGATCAATAGAAAGTACCTGCAGATTCCTCCCCTGCGGCCTTCATAGAGATGATAGACATGCTGCCGTTCTTATTTGAAGAGAAAGAATTCTTATTTGAATTGCCGTTCTTATTTGAAGAGAAGAAATTTGTGTTTGTCACCCAGATTATGACACTTTGTTATAGAAGACCTAGAAAACTAATTTACTATCCAATGTTTAAAACATGGTATAATGAAAGACTACGATACAATGCAAAAGAAATTTAGAGTTATTCTGAATTTCCATGGAAGATCTCTTATGAGATGATCTATAGTTCAAATAGAGAATTGTTAGCTGTTTGTTGTTTGTGATAAGATGCCTAAGACATCAATTTAAAAGGAAGGACAGTTTTGGCTCATGGTTTCTAAAGTTTCTTAACCTGGTTTCTTTGCATATGTGGATGCAAGGATCACAGCATACAGCAGAGGACTCCTGTTTGTCTCGTACTGGAAAGCCAAGGGAAACACAGGAAGAGTCCATAATTACAACATGGCCTTCAATGATTCACCTCCAGTGACTTAACTTCCTTCTACTGGATGCCACCTCTTGAAGGTTCTATCACCTGCCAATTGCGTAATGTTGGCAGCATGCCTCCAGCATATGGCCTTCTGAGAGACCTTCCAGATCCAAAATATGACAAAAGGTGAGCAGGAGTGATGAGACAAAAAGGCTTCTTTGTCTTTCAGAGCCACAAATGGAAGTAAGGCACACTAAAACACTGGGAGGAATGACCCAGTCGAAAGAGAGAAGGCTGAAGGTGTGGGAGTGAAGGGGGGTGACTGATAATGCACATTCAAGGAAGAAGTTTGGGGAATATGAGTCCAGGAAACTGGAACCCTTTAGATTCCTGCTTCAAGAGAAGGGGAGAAAGCATAAGTCTGGGTGCACCAACAGTGTTCATAGAATCTGCGATGACAAACAAAGGCAAATGTCATTTTTTTTTAAAAAAGATTTATTTATTTATTTATTAAGTATCCAGTGTTTTTTTTTTTTTCTGTATATCTGCCTGCAGGCCAGAAGAAGGCACCAGATCTCATTACAGATGGTTGTGAGCTACCATATGGTTGCTGGGAATTGAACTCAGGACCTCTGGAAGAACAGTCAGTGCTCTTGACCACTGAGCCCAAATATCTTTTTTATTAAATCACACTTTAGGAATGAAATTTCCACTCAGTATAAAGTTCTTTGTTAGAATGAATGGATCAGACAGTTACTTAGGTAAACTTTCATCCCAAGTGAATAAAATAAAATAAAATAAAAATAAAAATGCTGTCTTCTCACCCCCAAATCTCTTGGGTTTTTATCTGTTCATTAAGATTCATGATCATTTGACTTAAATTTATAAAGTACTTTTCTTTTAAGAACATCAAGCTAAACCCAGCATGCATGGACAGTGTCTTATCTTTATGCATCATGCAAAGATATAGGTTTCTTAAGCTCATCTTTCTCAAAGATACTCATTTACCTGTTACCAGCCCTGCTTCATGTCTGTAAACACCACAATTTCCTGGTCCCTCCATCCAAAGCATTTCTAGAATCCTTTTAACAGTTACCAGTCTTCTTGGCTGTGGAGACAGCTAAGGAAGACATTCTAAGCATGGGGGGAAGAGTGTGGTTGTAATGTGTTTCCAAGTGAATAAACAGTATTGCTCACATGATAAAAATGGGTGCGTGTGAAATGATTTATTTCCTAGAAGAATTTCGAGATGTTTTATTAGTGTAATTGTTAGGATTTGTTCCTGTCCCAGGCTAATGGTGACAGGGACAAAGCCTGCATTTGTCTGAAGTGTTTTCCCAAGGGCTTATTGAATGACAAATATGATTCCCAGGGGAACGCCTGATGTTCAGACTTTTTGAAGTGTATACAGTGGGAAGCCAGAATAAAGGCTCATGCCATTGCACTGAAAGCTTGGGGGCTATATTTGAGTTATACCTGTGGATTCTTATTAACTTTGTTTTTATAACATTAAATGTAGTTTCAAGAGCTCTTATTCACTTCCATTATATTTGTAATATATACTTTATCTGTCCCTATATTGAAGAACTGGTGAAGTCCCTATTTATTTTGGGGGAGATAGTGTCATGTAGGACCAGTGGGTCCTTTCTAAGTTCTCTTGTTAATGTTATGATGGGAGAGATTCATACCTGTTACTGTTGTGGGTTGTTTTAGATCTCAATATTTATTCACTGACTAAAATTATTTATGTTAAGTCCAAGGAATTTTAAAACTAAGAAAAATTAACAGTATGCAT
The DNA here is from genome assembly GCA_004026605.1 of Ondatra zibethicus. NCBI lineage: Eukaryota > Metazoa > Chordata > Mammalia > Rodentia > Cricetidae > Ondatra > Ondatra zibethicus. The sequence goes on from PVIU01024674.1 coordinate 3,696, forward strand.
TTAAAGAGTTGTAACAACTCTTTCACTATTGTGCTAATTGTAAAACAGAATTTCAGCCGGTTAAAAAATGTCAGAGAACTTAGACAACAATGAGGGCACTAAGAGAGACTTACATCGACCTAATCTACAGGGGAATAGAAAAAGACAAAGTCTTCTGAGTAAATTGGTAGCATGGGGACCTTGGGGGAAGGTTGAAGGGAAAGGGGAGAGGCAGGGAGGGGAGCAGAGAAAAATGCAGCGCTCAATAAAAATCAATAAAAAAAGAAAAAAATCAAAAAGTGAAAAACCCTAAGCTAAGAAAATGATGTTCACCTGTCCTTCTTCATCACTACAGTGGCCTGGTAGTTTACAGTGTCGAGTGAAAACATCAAGTAAGGACAACTTCCCATTATTTGAGGAGGTTCTCTAATCTTAATACACCTACGAGGGGAATATTTCACAAGACAAACTGGGATTCCTGTTCCCTTGGCAATATCCTTACTGTTAAACAGTGATTGCTCAGCAACAACGTCTTCTAACATTGTAACATAGGGTGAAAGATAGGATGTTTCTCACTGTTTTCCAATGCATAGCCAGTCACTCTGTGATTTAGGCACAGTAAGCCAGTATTCCTAGGAAGTCTCAGAAATGTCTCTCCATCCTCACAGCGTACTGTTCGGGCAACTACCACTTCATTGTAACAGCTGTAGACGGCCTCAGATCACAAAGAGAACTTGAGCCGTTTCTCATCTGCTATCCCCTTCGCCTCTCTTTCTTTCTTATCTTTGCTTCGCTGTCCCTTTATTCACATTCTTCCTCCTGTTTATTCATTTTCAAACCACCCATTAGATATTATTTAGTACAGATAACTGTAGGGACTGCACTGTCCATCAATTAATAAAGTTTTGTTTAAAAGTCCTTTTCATTGTATGTCTTTCAGTTCTGACCATTCAGCTTATCTCACATATCATTAGCCCCCACTGCATGTGTATGTACGTGGCTAAGTACATACATTAAATGCTGCAGAGAGGGAGAATTGAGCGATTTTTTAAAAGAAATATAAATGTGTAACTTTCCCTTTGCTTTAATATAAATGGATTGGGTCTTATAATGACCAGGGGTATTGTAAAAGTTACAATTCCAAGTCCTTGACATGTGTGAGTTCCTGGACTCATCAGATAAACTTCCTCGCCAGCCAGAAGGTCTCTCCATTCAGCAAGGCCCTCTATCAGCTGGAACAGCTGCATTCCAGTTAGTCCTTGATTAAATGGATGTCATTCATTGCCAGCCTACAGAATTATTTAAGCCAACCAATTGCAACCTGCTGCAGTGAACCAGGAACACTTCATCTGATTGCTACCACAAGGGCGCTGGCAGATCCTGTTGGGTCATCCTGCTCTAAATGCAACTTTTGTGTTGTCCTACAAAGTGTGTGACATTCTTCTTCTATGGGCTGAGTATGTGTGATTAAGAAGTTACATGACAGAGAGGTAATGAGACAAATCCATCCCTATCTTCACAAAAGAAGAGCAAGCACCATATTCTAATACAGTTCAATCAGACTTAGAGTATGACTTTTTCCTGGACATAAATTCCCTTTTATCTTCATACACAAACTCCAAAAGAGCAGAAAATTCTTTTTAGAGATTTGGATAAACTTAGGCTATCATTTGTGCCCTTTTCAGTTATTTTCAATAATGTGTGCATATTTGTATGCATGCTTTGAGGTTGATGACTTTGAACACAGTCGACAGAAGTTGCCTTTACAATATCTTATCTAATAACAATTTAAAAGAAAAATTCAAATTATTCTGTTACCTACAAACCTTTGCCTATCAAGCTGCAATTCATACTTGTGGATGTATGTCTAAAAGCATCACTGTTTGTTAGAAAAGCTTTACTGGAATTTTTTAGAAATGAGTGAGTTTCTTTCAAACTCAAGAAAGAGTAGCCACAGCTCTCAATAATATAAACAATTAGTACTAAGTTTTCTATGTGAAGTCTCAAACTAGTGAATCCGTCCATCCATCCTGCCACTCACCCATCCCGCCACTCATTTCTCAGCATGTATTTATTGTGAATTTATGTATAATAACTTTGTTACTTCAGTTGTTCATGAGAAATACTAAAATGTATATATTAGTTATATACAGTACCAGGATAAATATGCAACTAAATCAATTTTCAGGAATTTGGAGTTTGAAAATATTTCGAATTTCTAAACCAAGGTCGAAGGACTCATAGGAATTCGCCGAAGATCACAAAGCTGTAAACCTCAGAGGCTGCCATGTATGTGCCCAGCACTGCATTATGAAAGTGGCTTAGTGAATGACGGTGACATAAAAAGCAATTCTATTTCAAGTGCCAAAATATATGAAATAATAAAAATGTCATAGGAGATGAAAGATGCACGTAGGTGGTCCTTATATGGAAGAAGTCCATGAAGAAAACAGGTTTTGAGCAGAGCGCAGGCATGGTTTAATGTTTCTTTTATCTGCAATGGTGAAAGTGAAGGACGTTTGTGTTAAAAAGGATGTCAGGCGCAAAGTCGCCCAGCATTAGAAATGCAGTTAATGGACACTTCTGTCAGGAGGATGCTTTCATGAATTAGATATTAAATTGTCAAGATATAAGAAGCAAGGGCTAAATTAAAAGCTTCAAATGACACAAAAAAGTTAGCGAAGGGGTGAATAAACTGGTTTGACGTTCGTGCCTTTTAAGAGTTAATAGGGCTCCACATACTTTCAAAATAATCGGAGGGTTAAAGACCCGACAAGTCAAGATTAGCATTGAGTAAAAGTGTTTTTGTCTGTATAGTGAGAAGTTTCAAAGGCCAAATAAATTTTCTTTCTGCCAGAGTCAAAAATACTGCTCCAAGCTGTATTATTTTTCTCATTTTTTTATCCTACCTCAGCAAAATTGATTCATATGAACAACTAGAACATGTGCACAATTGCTTGAACTAGTGTTAATAGTGACTACCATTCATCGACCCTCTACTGTGCAGGCATGCACTGCGATTCAAATTCTTGTATTGGAGAAAGTGGTGTCTTGTTAGGATAGATGTATGCTTTTCTCAGTTTTGGAGAGAATATGAAAGTCATCCATCACCCGTGCCTACCAAGAGGAAGTGGGGTCCTACCAGCGTCTTAAGAGGAATTTGCTGGGAAATTGACTCATAGGTATGCTTTGCAGCTGTCATTTCCTATATGAGAAGATAATTGTAATAGGGCCAAACTGACAAGTGGTATTTTGATGTAAACAACGAGCAAACTGACAGATCAATAAATGCTGAGCAAGGCATGCTTCGCCTCAGATTATATTGACTCACTGCAAAAATAATGGAAAGACAAAATGAAAATGTGTTATGCTTTATCTGAGTTATGGTCATGGCAATAGAGAAGGTAATAGATTAACTCGGATAAGACTTGCTGCGAAAGAAGCATCGAGAACAACTTTGCGAAAATCAATTTGCAAGCGCCTTCATGAAATCAACTTTCTGAGAAACAATCAGCACACTTTGCTAAGAAAATACCTGCCACCCTTACCCATAATAGAGGAGCAAGCTGGGCACAAAATACATTTTTATTTTAGCTAAGGTTTTGACCTTCAGCAGAGGTTACTTTAGAAATACCATTACTCTGAGACATCAAGTCGATATCGTATGGGGCCTAGCATTAAAATCCTTAGAGTGCTTTTGTGGAAGCCATAGAGAAAATAAACATGACAGTGATATGTACTTGAGGAGGTATGGTGGATAGACTGTCTGTCTGTCTGTCTGTCTCTCTGTGTCAGTCTCTTTCTCTCCTCTCTCTTCCCTTGCCCTTTTCCCCATCTCTCCTTTTCTCTCTCTCTTCCCTTCTTCCTTTCCCCTCACCCTACTTTTCTCTTTCCCTCCATCTATTTCTTTTCTTTTAGATGAATACCATATCCAAAGAATTGATAATAAAGGCTACAGTGATATAGCTGAGTCTTAAGGTGGATCAATTCCCGGTTTTCTGAGAAACTGCCATATTGATTTCCATAGTGGTTTTCTTGGGCATATACCCAAAGGATGATCAATCCTACCACAAATACACTTACTCAACTATGTTCATAACAACTTTATTCATAATAGCCAGAAATTGGAAACAACCAAGATATTCACAATAGAGTATTACTTAGCTGGTAAAAAGAAATGACACCATGAAATTTGCAGGTAAATGGATTCAACTAGAAAAAAAATCATCCTGAGTGAAATAACCCAGATCCAGAAAGACAAACGGTATGAACTAACTTATAAGTGGATATTAGCTGGATTGAGTAAATGGTAAGCATGCTACAATCCACAGACCCAGAAAGGTTAAATAACAAGAAGAGTCCAAGGGTGGTGGTGGTGGGATGCATGACTCTCTCTGGGAAGGGGAAATAGAATAGATTTTGTGGGTGGACTGATTTTGTGGGCAGGTAGGAATGAGAAAAGGAGGATCAGGTGGGCAGGGGTGGAGGGAGAGAGTATGGGGAAGAGGTAACTGGAATTGGTGGGCATTTGGGGAATGATGCAGAATGCTGGTACAGTAGAAACTCCCAGGATTCTAAGATGGTGACCACACTGAGGACTCTTAGTAATGGAGGACCTGGAACTGGCCATCTTCTCTGTAACCAAGCACCTGCCAATGGCCAGGCTGGAGCACGAGCCCAGTTGCAGAACTTTCAACTTATATTCTATCCTGCCTGCAAGATGTGCTGGAGTAATGGAGGCAAAGAACTTGTGGGACTGACCAACCAATGACTGGTTTAAATTAAGGCCCACACCAAGAGAGGGAGTCCATACCCATCACTGCCTAGATGACCAGGAACCATAACCTCTATAGCCTACCCAGCTAGTATAGAAAAGAAATCAATAAAATGATTCTCAATGATATTCTGCTATACTCATAGGTCATTGACAATCCCAATTATCATTAGGGAGGTTTCCTCCAGAAGCTGATGGGAACAGATGCAGAGACCCACAGCCAAATATAAAGCAGAGAGATAGCCCAAGTTAGAGATTTCCATTTAGTCCCTCCCCTTTGGGCTCCGGCAACTCTACAAAAGAGAGGGATGAAGACATGTAGAAGCCAGAGGGTAGAGGATACCAGGAGAACACAGCACACAGAATCAACTAAGCAGGGCTCTTAGGGGCTCACAGAGACTGAAGTAACAATCACAGAGTCTTCAAGAGTTTGCACTAGGACCTCTACATATATGTTATGGTTGTTAGCTTGGAGTTTTGTGGGATTCCAAAGAGTGGGAGTGGGGTGTGTCTCTGACTCTTTGCCTGTTCTTGGGACCCCTTTCTGCCTACTGAATAATGTCTCCAGCCCTGATATGAAGGTTTGTGCCTAGTATTATTGTTTCTTGTTATGCTATGTTCAGTTGATATCCCTGGGAGGCCTGTTCCTTTCTGACCTGAAATGAAGGAAAAAGGGATCTGGGGGATAGGATGGGCGGATGGTAGGAGTGGAGGGAGGGCAACTTCAGTTGGGATCTATTTTGTGAGAGAAGAATAAATAAAAAGGAAAAGCTAAGGAAATGAAAGAAAAGCTCACATAGATTTGTGAAAGTAGCAAGGAAAGTGTTGGAAAAGATTACAACACAATGCAAGAAAGGAGGCCAAAGGAATGATGATGCTCAATGGTCTTGATTACCATTGAGCTTCCTTTTATAAGGCTCAAGAGAATAAGGATTTTGATGCTCAGCAGCATAGTTTAGGTGGTTCTCTATATATTGATTGATAGATTAGATCATAGTTCATTTTTCCTACCTTCTGTTTCCCTTCCTATAATTCACCATATTATAATCATTTGCATATTCAATTGTGCATAGACTGAAGATATGGTAAAAAGCAGATTCTCCCTAAAAGTTTATTGGAGGGAATGGGGGGGCAGGGAGGGAGTAGTCCCAGGGTAAACTACTTAATTATCTTCTGTGTTTGTCAGCACAGAAGTTAATATATGTATGTATTCTTCACAACTTCTATTTGCCAAGATACCTTGTGTCCAGGAAACAGAATGTAGTAAGAGGAGTGGGCCTGCTTTTCATCCCAGCTGCTTGGCTAGCTTAACCCCTGAAATAACCACACAGGAATTGTATTAATTAAATTACTGCCTGGCCCATTAGTTCTAACCTCTTATTGGCTAACTCTTACATATTCATTTAACCCATCTCCATTAATGTGTATAGCAACTTGACTGTGGCTTACCAGCACGAGTCTAACCAGGGTCTGTCTCAGGCAGGAGAAACATGGCATCTGTCACATTGCCTTCTTCCCAGCATTCTGTTCTGTCTACTCCACCTACCTGATTTCTGCCCTATCAAAAGGCCAAGGCAGTTTCTTTATTCATCAATGAAAGCAACACAAATACAGAAAAACCTCCTACACCAACAGAAGTCAAGAAGAGCAGAAATGTGATTGGGATAACTGGCCTAATAATTAAGTAGAAGCAGAATTGTTATACTATAGAGGCAAGAAATAACATGTATAGAGTTTGAATATATCTTTTTCTCATCCAATTCTGGATATAGAGAAGTTTAAAGAATGCTTATGTAAGGAAAGCATGATTCCAAGGCTCTCTGGACTTGAGTCTGGCCTCCACATGGGGCACTTGGACTATTAGAAGTGAGAGGCAAGGGAAATACAACCTAGATAACCAAGAGAAACAGTTTCAATCTTAGAGTCACTTTCTGTGACAGGGTCTGTTCTTCATCTTAACTCATTTTTAAATATTGTTCCATTGTATCTCCAGGATTTTGAAGTAGGTCCAGGAGGCACAGGATGGATAGTTGTAGACATAGAGATACAGCATTCAGGTCCTTACTCAAGCAAGGCTCCTTGCTGAGCTAGGCGGTTTTGGTTAGTGGAAGACCCCTTCTCCAGATCTTAAGTCTTTTGTTTACTTCAACTTCATGGTGAAGGTTATGTTTTTCTATTGGTGTCTAGAAAGAAATGTCAGAGCAAGACTCTAGTATCAAGTTTTGTCATTTTGCTCAGTGAAAAACTACTTTAGACTACTCATTACCCTTTTAGTTATTAGCCTGCAGTTCAGACTAATGCCTCTTGCTCAATCAAGCATTCCATCTTTTGCTTTCACCGCTCTGATACTCAGCAATACATAGTTAACTCCATCATAGAGAATCCAAAGTGATCACAGCTAAAGTATCTGTTTTATATACCTCATGATGTGTGTCACAAACGTGGAACCTATGAAAATTTAAATTAAGAAACACTCTAGATGAGTTGATAGAAAGGAATAGAATAAGAGGAAGGGAGAAAAAGTATCCAGAAGAAAGATTGGGACAGGACTGTCAAGAAAAGAGGTGACAGTAAAATAGTCATAAATAGTGACTTTGTTTACCACATTCTGGTAAACTAGTCTAAGGGACTGCAGAACTTACAAAGACTAAATTTAAGACCATAAAAGAAATACCTTTGATTAAAAGGACAGTTACAGGAAGTACACTTTTAAAAAATCTTTACTTTACAGTATATTCCAAGCACAGTTTTTCCTCCCTCTATTCCCCCAGCTCCCCCACACCTTCCTTCTCTCCCAGATCCACTTCCTCTGCATTTCCTATTCAGAAAAGAGCAGGCCTCTAAAGGACAAAACAGCCAAACAGGACAAAGGAAGACATAGTAAGACAAGGCAAATGTTCTCAAGATACACCAATTAAAGCACAAAACAATCCCACACCAGTTTGGATTTATTTGAGGGGAAAAAACTTACAGAACACCATCCTACACGAAAGCCAGGAAAGGAGTCTAGTTGCTCGAGCCAGAGTTTGAAGCAAGAGAGTGAGAGGAAGGCTGCTGCTTCTCTTTAAAGAGAAAGAGACCACGCTCCAGTGGGCTGGTATCTCAGCGGCTATTGGCTGAAGGAGCAGAAGGAGCTCCCGCAGCACCCAATTATTGTATGTAGCAACATTTTCAGATTACTGACCAAACATAGAGCACTGTGTGGGAATGTTAAGGCATGACAGAAGAAGGTTTTAGAAAAATATGGATTTAGACAATCTTAGACATGCAAGCTCCATTGTTTAGGGAACAGTAACTATAATTTCATCTCATGAAAACTTATTTGTTTATCTTCTGATATAATTAGGCTACTTGTAAGGGGATGTTATGGGTTATACTAGTCCCTTTTCTCATAACTGGGTTACAACCTATCTGGCAAGGGCATCTCAAGTAGAGAAGGTTTACTCTGTCTCCCAGTTTAAGAAGAAATATAATGCATCAAGGGAAAGGCAGGCAGCAGGAGTCCAAGAGTACTGGTCACATCGTCTGCATTCAAGAAGCAGAGAGAATGCCTTGCTCGGCTTGCTTTCTCTATTTAGTGAGGAACCCAGTCCATGGAATCATGTCTCCCACATTCAATGTCTTTCCCATTCAACTAAATTCTCCATCAAAATACACATGTGCACATACGTGTCTGTATGTATGTGTGTTTGTTGGGGGCAGTGTGGGTGCATAGGTGTGTACCTCCAGAAGTCTGTTTCCTAAGTGATTCTAGTTAGGTTCAGAATTGGGATTAATAACCATAGGGCAGTGGTTAATTACAGAAGGAAGCAACTTTTTTTTTGAAGATAAGGGACTCTGCTCATCCTTAAATAGAATATTTATATCAGACTCCCAATACCATCACGAAGGTTCAGGGAAAACAATACGGCAGAGGAGGCAGAAAGAAGGTAAAAGCCAGAGGATCGGGAGTAGTGCTCTCTTCTGGACAGAGCATGGTGACCACAACCACAGTCTCACAACACCTTTAGTTACTTGAACAAGACCTTCTTAAGATCAAGCTAGCCCAAATCCCTGCATGGATGGGGTAGATGCTTTCCAGACTCCACCTCATTCTGAGGAGCTATTGTTGTGGGAGGGAGAATCATTCGTCTTGATGATATGGCTTCTGGTTGACTTCCTGTGCCTCAGTGAATTGTCTCACACTTATGCACTTGAGGACTTAGTGGTTTATTAAAACTAAAATAGACAAGTTGGAGCCCTATTATGGGAAGATATGGGGGGAGCTGATGGGGAGAAATTAGTGTAGATATAATTATATTTCATTGTGTACATGTATGCAATTCTAAAATATAAAGAAATTTAATGAAAATGTAAATAGAATTAAGGTATACTACCACATGAAAGCTTATTTATTCAGTGTCTATATTGCATGCATAGAGGTTTTTAAATTGTGAAGGGCTAAAACAGGAGCTAAATGGAAAAATTAAGACTGTCATAAAATAAAGAGGTCATAGCAGAAGTGCTGAAAGTATCGTCAGGTTGAAAAATCTCTTTCACAATGGAACTGAAAAAGACATAAAACTTGTTAAGTGAACGACAGAACTGTGGCCTGTTCTAGAGAGTGCAGCATAGAAGAAAAGAGAACAAAATCTTGAATGTTCTAATATCTTTTGCTATTTCAAGATTTAAATTTTTCATTTTGCCTTTAGAGAATACTGAGTTCATTAGAGAAATCAGTATTTTGAAGGGAGGGGAAGACTGTTACAATGGTACAGAAGAGGGTTGTTAACTGTAATTTTATGCATATGGAGAGCATCTGTGGTGTGATAACACATACAAGGGGCTTTATTTTATGTGAAAATGAAAATTATGGTAAATATCTACTGTGTTCCAAAACTTAGCACAAAATGAAATTAGGGTTTTTCAAATCCCTTTTGAAAGCCTCAGTAGCTCAGAGAGATATGATAAAAATACTTTGTAATAATTTTTCATTTATTCTACTTTATTTACTTGTTCACAGGAGAATTTCAGTTTATACTTACCCTTCACATAAGTGCATTTAAAGAGATTAAGCACAGTTTAGCTTTGAATATTTGATTTCCAGAAATTATATGGCAGAGTGAATAGGTGCTATGAACTTGGAATGTATCCTACTTTTAGTTGTACTTTTAAAGAGAATAAGAGGTAAAAGGCCTGATTCTTCAGTTGTAAAAATTGATAGGTAGGAAGATGAACTAAATTAAATCCAGCAAAAATATATTAAGTTTTAACAATTTTCTCAGTCCTGTGAGTTACATGCATTCAGGAAGACAAGTCTACCAGTTGGCAATTTAGTTTGGGCTCCAGGACTCTCCATTATAAACAGAGACACTATTATGTCATGAAAATAATGTGAATACAAGAGAATAATTAAAAGAAAGGTCTTGTTTGAAATACATAACACCTTTTCCCCACTTGGATAGAAGTATACCAAATAACCTTAATATCTCTAATAATTTTGAAGAACTATAAACATTTATTTATGTTTGGGCTGGGCCATTTGTCTAAGTACAGAAATATATTTGATATAGAGTTTGGTGGAGTTACATAATTGGACAAATTAACATAACCACATACATCTATGAAGCATACACTGATATGTAAAAAATAGATGCCAATGAATGAGCCAAATCAAAATTTTAGTATTATCTGATTCTAAAAACAGCAAAGGAGGCCTGTATTATGTTTCCCTTTGTAACTCACTCCCATTTCTTTTCTGGCTACTGACTCGTTAATCCTCACTGAATAGTTATCCCTCCTTGAAACACTAACTTGGATTTCTATCCCATCTCTACAAAGCAACACCATGAGCATACTCATTTCAACTCAGTCTCTTCTCTAAGATGCAGAATTGTTCATCCTTCTCTGTCTTCATCGATCTTCTTTCTTATTAGTTTGTATTCCCTGTGTTAGGCTGCTTGATCATTGCCATACCTTCCTGGAGTCTTTGGTTTAGTCAAACCAATAATTGGATTTGTTTTCATCATTGTTAGCAGTACCGTTTAATAGTGAAATGTGTTATAGAAGAGGTATTTTCTGAAAAAAGTACAAATTGAATCCTATGTTCAACTTTACATAAAATGCTGACCTGTAAGAATAAAAGGTTAGAGGTACTCAGATTGTAAATAATGTTTGCATGGATTGGTTTACGGAGCTAACTAAAAGAGACTCTTGCTCAACATGTCCTGTGGTTTCGAAAGTAATTTTAGATGCTTCTACAGTGATTGTCAACATTGGTATTCGGGAGTCAAGGTTGTAGTTGAGCTTGTTTCTGGTACATAATAAAAATTAAAAAGCACATCGAGCATTTTACAGAAAATCCTTTAAGATGAACAGCATTTAGTAGATATACTTAATTGTATGTTAAAGTTGGTTCTTGAGTCATTAACTCTTGAAAAAGAAACACACTATTATAAGAAAAGAGAGACTTAAAATAGAAAGTAAACTTTATAATTTTAGTACATGATGCTCGTAACCATATATATAATAAACCAACATTTGCTGATTGCATACAACACTGAGCATTTGTCTAACTACATCTGTCTACCCATGGTTTGGACATTCACTTCTGGGCTTCAGGAAGTGGACATCACTATGTATTTCTTGTTTTCTAGTTGGTTCCAGTCAATGGGAGGAATTAGCAGGAGCACAGAAGACCACCAAGGAAGTTGCCTAATCTACTACCTTCCTTACCTGACATTTTTCTGTGAGTGGCGGATACTCATCTTTCAGATTTTGTCAAGAGCTTCTTTTTCCATGACCCTGACACATCAGAGCCTCACTAATGTTTTATGTTTCTCTAGCCTCTTTAGCTCTAGGAACTGTAATAGTGTTCTGTCATTTCCTGCTTTGAATAAGATCTCCCTAATCTTTGAGCTCATGAGATGGCGTTACTACATATATGTTTTTTGCAAATCCTAAAAATTAAATTAGCACATTTGTTTAATGTATAAAATATATTAATTATAAAGTTGAGGAAACACTCTGAATGTCATGATTTTGGAAAAAATAATCAACTTTGCATCACATTAAGACATAGCAACTTCATGAAAGTGTGTGCTTGTGTGAGTGCACTATAGAAAAAAAATAACAGAACCTGATTGAGAACATTGATGAGCTAAGGAAACATTTTAGTGACTTAATCATAAAGTTCTGTGATGTGGAATATACTATTTAAATAATTACTACCAATAATTTTATTTGACTTTAACAGAATTAAATTAATGTCACTAATACATACACATAGACTGATTCTGCCCTACATGTGCCATGTTGTGAGTTTATTGTTGACTCGTTCAAATAGTCTTCAGAAAGTCACCCATGGAGATGAAACTTAGCTGATGGACATGTCAGATTTAATTTTGACATTGTCCTATTCCTGTGCATGATATTCTTAAAATCTGAAAAGCACCAAGTATTTTGATTCTCAAGTATTGAGAGCTTACATTGATCAACAGCATATGATTTTGATTGTTTAAACTTACTTGGATTAGTGATAGGCAACCTTATAAGTTTATCACATCATATGTCACATCAAGGTAACAGGTCAACATAGTTTAAATAGTGCCCTTTTGATTTGTACTGCCAGCAGAGGCAAATGAAGGTTTTCTCTGCTTAATTACCCTCGATGGAAGGTTCTAGCTAATAACATCATATGCACCCCTGTGCCTCTTGAGGTTCAATGCCCTCCTTGTCTGACATTTTTATGTTTGAATTGCTTTGATTATTTCAATCAGATTGTAAGAGCCCTAGGCAGAGATCAAGTCATCTTCTGAGTCAATACAGAGTAAAGCACATTGTCTGTATGTTGCAAACAATTCAGGAATTAAACTTCGTAGAGTGTCTCGCCTTTCTGACATCTGCTGAATAACGAAGGCAATTGAAGGGACAAAAATAGATTCTTATTATAATGTTCTTACTTTCTCTGGACTTAACACCATTAAGCTTATTTTTCCTCTTGTGCGTGTGTCTGTACTGGTGCTTGGGCCATTGCAGAGTGGATTTCTTCAGTCTTTCCTGCTTATTGATTGTTCTATTTCTCCCTGATTTATAGTATTAGGCTTGTAGTGCACACACTTTCACTGTATCCATTCAACATCTGTCCCCGTTTTATGGCACCCTTCAGAGAACTGAGAGTGAGAGGAAATATTTTAACAGTAATAAATGGAGAACCTGTCTGAGACATGAAGATATTCCCCATACAAAAGCTCTCATTATGTAAAGGAATGAGTTATTCTAATTTTTAGTTGTCCTTGAAAATTAATGGTATGCAATTAATAATATGCTAATTCATTTCATTCTCTGTTCCATATGGTATTGATTGAGTTTCATGTTAAATTTGCCCTTCAGAAGATGATTCAAAAATAATCTTTGTTATTGAGAAGTTTTAAAGCAGAGAGGTTATAATCTTTGGGCAGAAACATGGTTTAAATGTGCAGAAATAAGATTAAATATGTATTGAATATTTATTTTGCATGCTACTGGCATTCTAACGTAAGGATTACATTTTCCATATGGATGACAAAACTGATTGGGGTTTTGAAAAGATCTTCATTTTAGGGTTTTCCTTCAGACCGATCGGTAAAGCATATTACCCTGAGACAGGGATCAATAACAAACCTACTCAATTGACTTGAGCTTCAAAAATAAACTCAGATTATAAGTATGTTTCCTCTCTACAACTGTAAGAATTACCTCTGCTTTCCAGCAATTTTGGTCTCATTTTCATTGAACAAACTGAAGCTTTCTGCTTGAAGCCATCATTGTCAGGTTTATCAATGGATGTTAGTTACAATGTGTTCTGTTTGTTGAAGCCATCATTGACAGGTTTATAAATGGATGCTAGTTACAATGTGTTCAGTTTGTTGGTGGCTGTTGGTGTTGATTGAGCTTGTGGCTCTTCCTGCACCACTGGATGTGAAAAATGGGTAGCTTCGTGCATTTGGTTTCTCTCCTTCCAATAATTAAGGAGACACCATACATACTTAGCTAGGGTGACAACATTTAACAGCCAGCATTCCATTAAATGCCAAGGTTTCCTGCAGTCTCTCTGTCTGAAGGCTTAAATGTTGCATAAGACTGATGGGGAATGCTGGATAATTAATTCCATGAGGAGCACTCAGTTAATAGTGTTGGGAATTAAATATATAAACCCCAAGTTCTCATCCCTTGAGTGGACCAGCTCAAAGACATGTTCCTAGTGAATGTTGATAAGAATGAGCCCTGATGTCCCACCTTGTTGCCTACAATGTTGGCTTGCTCATAAGCACAACTGCTTTTCTGTCCCCCATTTTCTTTCACCTTCATTGTTCTATGCAGTCACTCAAATCAACAGAGGATGGAATATCAAGGTAGAGTAAATATTAGGATTTTTTCTTGCCTTGGATTCAAATTTGAATGCAAAACCACATCTCTCCTATCACTTCAAAAGCAGACCCTATCAACATTTGACAGAGTTTCAGTTCCTCACCATAAAGGACTCAGACATTTACCTTTCATGGTTGCCCCCAGATACTTACCTCCTTTTGGGAAGACCACCACCTATTAGGCCTATCCTACCAGCTTTCACATCCCATATGGCCTGAACACATGTGCCCAGGGATTACCTTCCAGTCATAGTGTGACTTCCTGACATAGTTGCCCGGTTGCTGTAAGCCCTCTAACGAGAACTATTATTGGAAAATCAACCCTGAACTCCAGTACAGCATGTAGCCTCCAGGCTTGTCCGCCTCTCTGCTGGCTGTGGGACCATGCTTCTGTGATTCCGCTGTCACCCGTCACCAGTACCCCTTCCCACTCTTGTGTCTGTTACTGATAATCATTTCTTATGTGTTTCCTTGTGTCATCCCTATGACATACCAAAACTTTTTTCTTGGTTAGCCTTTCATACTTAGAGGTTACTTTGGGATGAATAAGGTGGATAAAGGTCACACAACAGCCACTGTGTGTCTGCTATAATGAACAAGTTTCCTGTTAGAGGGAAAACTGGTCAAGGGTCAGTCACACAGTCTACCAGGATAAAGAAACATCCTGCACAAGGTTCATCATCAACACCAATGATCAAATTCTCTGGAGCCCTGTTGGCAAGGTTAGCGTTTAAGAAAATTATCTATAGAGAAATAAAACAACTAGAGTAATGAACATAATACCGAGGGGTGGCAGTGAATTTGGAGGGCAGCTTTATTTTCTTTATGTGCTTTGAATGAAAAGGGGGAGTACATTTTTCCTCTCCCAGTCTCCCTTTCTCTCTCTTCTCTTCCTTCCCTTTCTCCCTCCTCTTCTCTGCTGAGAATTGAACTTAGGGTCTTGCCTTTTCTAGACCTGCATTTCCCTTCTGAGCTGTGTCCCATCCTTGCTCCCTTTAGTTTTATTTTGAGACAGGATGTTGCTAATCCTCCCATGAAGCTTCTTTGGTTTGGAGAGTTGAAAATTTCGGAGATGCATACTTGCCATGACATTCATTGCATTTTCAACCTTTAACCTTGAGATATGGGGCATGAGAGAACTCTAGGTTGCCTTTTTAGAGCTCTGCAAACAATAGTCTTGGAAGATTTGAATACCATCCTTTAAGTTTCAGCAAAACTACCAGTGAGCACTGTGGAATGATATTAATGACAACCAGAATACATGGCCTAGAAGCACTGATGTAATTCAGTGTGGCCTCATCCATTCTTCCCAATGACCTATTTGGGAAAACTTGGCTTTCTTTGTCCTCTCATAGGTTAAAAGTCCTGTTTTTGTTTTAATTTTTATTTTAGGCACTAGGCATTTCCACCAGAAGACATAGTAGTAGTCTTAGTAAATTGTCCAATTATTCTAGGTTCTTTTGATATTAGACTAATAAGTAGTTAAAATAGTTACTATACTGGTAAAGACAACTCATTATAACAAGGAGATGAAGTTTGTGCTGTGTGAAAAAGACAGAAATCTGTGTGCACAGGGCTTGTAAATTCCCATGAATCCCTAATACTTTTGAATTTAATAGTAAATCACAATGGGCTTCTGAAGCCAACACAAAGATGCAATAACCACGGCTTATAATTCTCAGAGACAAGCACAAGTACTGCCTAAGGTAGTTACAGTCAATAGAGTGACTGGTAGGCAGGAGGAAATGTACAATGTCAATTATGGCCTCACTATCGCCCACAACAGTGAGAACTATGGCTTGCCCCATTACACTTTCTGTTGGAAGTCCCCATTATTTTTCTTGTGAGTCTTGAATGCTTTTTTAGAAATTTTTATGGCCCATCAACTTGAAGAAGCAGTGATGGGGTAAATTGAACTTTGAGCATTGCCAGTGACAGATTGGAGTGGATGCTACTGGAACCCCCAACACATCTCCTTCAGTTCTGCCTGTGGCAGTAGTACTCACTGTTGTGGTAAAGGTACATCTTGATGGTATCTGTTTTTTTTTTTTAATTCCCTGGCTCTCTCTCTCTGAAAACTGATGGAATAATTGTTCTCTCTCAATAATGGGTAGAAATTTAAGCACAGACTCCTGTAAATTACAATCAGCTTATGTAGAACAATGGTGACTCCTTTCTGTTTTTTTTTTTTCCAAGTAGAGAAGCAGAATTAAGTCCCTGGTATTTCAATAGATAATGTCAACCTGCTGATAGTTCGAGCCCCATAATTTTCTATACCCATCAAAAGTCTTAGCTTGCCATCTTACCCATCCTAGGATAGTTGTATCATGATTCTATTTTTAATGAATTTTTTTGTACAATATGTTCTGATCACACTTTTGCCCTCTTCAAACCCCTCCAAGATCCTCACTAACTCCCCACCCAACTAGCTCAATGCCCTTTATCTCTCTCTTAAAAAAACAAAGCAGACATTTTTTTTTACCCAATCCTAAGTTGGCAATTAGTCATTATTGGGAAGGCATCCATGTTTTTAATTCTCAGTAAATTCTGAATGTTCTGTCTCACCTCCATTCAATCTTGTGAAAACTTTGCAGTGTGCTTTCCCACACTTCATAAGTGGTACTCAAGCTGTCTTATAACTGCTTGCACTTACGTTTGGAACACTAGCTTAATGAACTTCTAGTCCATTATCTTAATAAAACTGGCCTAAAATGAGCTATGTGTTGTCTACTTAGAGAGGATAGAGTATAATTAAATTTTGGTCTTACCATGACCTCCAACACTGCAGTACCCAACAGAGGTTTCCCTTGCCAACAACCTACGATCAAAGGCCATTCTAAGTCTTGTGTATTTTTCATGAAGATTTTCATTCTGTTATTCCGAGTCTTCAAGCACAAGTCATGGTAGCTTATTATTTCTATAGCAAACTAAATAAAAAGCCATTTTTTCTCATTTGGGTTGTTGTATATTTATTTCCATAAACATAAGAGCCTATGAACTAACTATTTTTGACAAATAGAAAAAAAAACTGAGCCAAAAGGAATTATATAAAATTTGTGTAAGTTCAGGATGGAGACTGGCATGGCTTAGATCACAAACCAGTGTACATGACTCTATAGCTTGTTTAAACCTCTATTTGTACAACTTCAGCATCCAGATTCTATATTCTATTTGACTTTGGCAGTGTTGAAATTTTCCAGAGGCCCCCACAATTCATGAAATTAAGAACAGCTGAAGAAATCTCTGTACACTTTGTCTGTGTTTAAGAAATGGCTTACTCTGAAGAATCTGCCTACAGCTGCCCTACATAGGTGAGACTCATGAGTGCTCCTTCTTTAGTTCTATCAAATGGGCACAGACCTTCCTCATTCCATTTCCTTGCCTCATAGAAAGTAAACTGCCTTGTTTGTCCATTTTATAAGCTGGAAGATGATGCTATTAAGTTGACTTGACATTTGGTAATTCTTTGTCCTATACTACGGAGCTTTGACCATTTCTAACTTAAACCACCAAATAGACTTACTTTCATGGAGTCTTTTGGGAAGCAGCCGTCAGCAAGGAAGTCCGATTCTTGCTCAGCTGTCCTATCCTATTACAATAACTCCTCATATTCTGTAGCTACGTTTACTCTTCATTGTAAAGGAAAATTCCATTCTATGTAACAAAGCAAAGGTTCTTGTAGATCTTGTGGTCAGTGTTCTTCCTACTGTAGCAATTCCTTTTACTAAAATAGTCCGTTAAAATTACAACAACCCTTTCAATAAATTCTTTTAGCCAAATCCAGTATTTTAAAAAATTGATTTGTCAGAAAAATAATCAAATCCATATAACCAATTTAATAACTTCTATTTGTATGGAAAAGTTATATAGAGGATGAAATTAACTTCAGCCACCTATTTTGTTTAATTTTATTCAAATATTATCAGCATGCAGTAAGTATAAAACTTACCAATAAACTACTTTATATATCCTTTTACATACATTTTTGACATTCTGTATGTAGTTTTATGCTTACAGAACATCTCAGTTTAGAGTGGCTACATTTCACGTGCTTTTAAAGTAAGTACTATTTGGGTCAACAAAGTGTTTGTTGTGGTTTCCCTTAGTCCAGCTTTTGGGAAAGTTATTTTATTATTTCCTTGTTAAAAACTGGGTTCAGCTTAGCTTTTCCTTTTTCTAATTTTCATCTGTTTGCATACTTTAGTCTCTCCTTTTTAACACTGAATGAGTTCACATAGCTTTTGTTTCTAGAGTTGCTCACGAGACATATTTTCCTTTTCTGACTTACATAAACATCACGTCTTTTGACTGGAAAGAAGTCACAAGATAAAATAAAGAGTCATCTTCTATTATATTTTATCTCAGCTGAAGGGAAAGTGACATTTGTTTGCATTTCTAGAAACAACAACAAAAATCCATTGCAACTATTTAACCCAAGTGCACAGAAATACTGAATATAATAACTCTTAACTGTTTCCTAATCAGATGATCTCAGTGTGAGGTTGTTTGCATAGTTAGCCCTGACTTTTAGTTGGCAGGCTGTAGAGACAAAAGGGTAGCCAGGGGAGAAATGTATTTGTCTAACAAGTGTTGATTTGCATTTCCTTGAAGTTCTTTCCCTTACTCCCTTTGCTTTAAAAATCTGATAAGATAATACCCATTACTTTAATATCCATATTTGAGTTCAGGGTCATCTATGCAATTGCAGCAGGAACTGAAAAGCCCTGTTGTGGCTGGAGCACAGCTCTGAGGATTACTCTGAAACATCACCACACACAGATGCTGAGAACATGAAATTGATTTGAGACAGATTGCTGCTTCAGTGATCCATGTTCCTCAGCAACTTTCCCCAAGTACCCACCCCACCCACCCCAACGCAAGTCCCCACACACACTGTCACTGTCATCACTACCATGGTCTTATTCACTAAGGACTCACAGAAGTTCTCTACCTGACCCACCAAAAAGCAAAATCATGGGAGCAGGATCCATATGCTCTCTCTCTAAGGGAACGTTTAGGAATCATGTTCTAATTCAGATTCTGTTTCTTTTTTAGAAAAATATTTATTTTTATGTGTATAAAAGTTTTACCTATGTATATTCTGTGCACATAGTATCCCTAGAGGACAAAAGAAGATGCTAAATCCCCTCAAACAGGAGTTACAGTCAATATGTGAGCTCTCTTGAGTCCTGGAAATTGAACCTTGGTCCTCTACAAATGCACAAATCCTCTTCACCACTGAGCCATCTCTCTAGTCCCTAGATTTTGTTTATTTGCACTTATTTTTCTTTTTAGTTTCAATGCTCATAAAACAGTATGAATTTCATGCTATTTAAGTGTAAAATTTAAATTATTTAATTCCAACACAATTTATTTAGAATTCAGTATGTGCTAGGTTTTATGTTCAGCATTGCATATGCACAACTGAATAAAACAAATCTAAATACCTAGAAGGGATGTAGACAAGCAAATTTATAAGTTTAATAAAAATATAGTCAGTGTTGAAATGCTCCTAAGATGTGGGTATGTCAATGAGAACGAATGGTTTCATTGGGTGATGAAAGCGTCTGGAGGAAACGAAATATGATTTTCACATTTGAAAGAATATTTGAAGGAATTCATGCAGACCAGTAAAGGAAAGATCACCAGGTGCCCTAGTTACAGGAACTAGTCAGCAGGGGATGTGCTGGGTTCAAGGTAGTTAGCCACTAAGCTAAAATCAAAGACAGCAAGGCATAATCTCAAAGCTGTAAATGTGGTCAGAAGTGAATCTGTTGGAAAGTCATAGGAAAATATTCCCCCCTTCTTTCCTTTGTACCCAGTTGTGACCAAAGAAGGTGGTGGTGATAGCATATTGTGTTTGGGAAAGGGTGTGTCATCATGTGACCTGCAGCTTACAATTGGTTTTAAAAGGAATTCTGACATATTTTGCAGGAAATAATTTAACATGACAATTAACAAATATTTCTTTTCATATCTCTTTTTCTGTTGTATATTATTTTAATTTTATAGTTCTTTCTCCAAGTGCCTTTTTACTTGGTAATGTGTAGAAATTTGTGATTGAGCTGTTTTTTATTGTCTTTGTTGGAGTGAATCTAGATACAAAGCAAGGCTCTCTTTCTCCTAAGCTGACCACTCTGGGGAACTTCCAATTACCTTTTATAGTCAATCGAGACTGTGAAGAAAAGAACATAAACCCATTAAAGACAAGAGTTCTGCATATAAATTTATAAAATGTACTGTGTACATTTCTAGCATTCATCTCTGCATGGGAGTCTATGGATTCACAGACAAAAATAAGTTAAGGAGAGCCTAGACTGTAAGACTCTAAAAGGGACAGGAAGTGAACGACAAGAAGAGCACAGAACAAAGGTCTACTCACCAGAACCCCATGCAGCGAGGCCCACAGATGTCCAGTGTTAAAACTGAAGACACGAGAACCTAGTTCAGTATTTCTTCAAAAATTAAAAAGAAATGTGTTTCTGACACATGGTATAACGTGGGAGAGACTTGAGAAGGTACCAATGAAAGAAGCCAGGTGAAAATGCTTCTTATTGTATGATTCCATTTGTATGAAACCTCTAGATTAGGAAAAATCACAGAGAAAGAAAGATTAGTGGTCTCAGGCAAAAGAGGGAGGGAGAAATGGGGCATAACAGCTTAATGGAGACCATTTTTCTTTATAGAATGATGAAGATGCCCTGGACTTAGTACTGATGGCTGCACAATACTTTGCAGATCCTGCAAACCACTGAAGCCTGCACTCTAAAGTGGATAATATGGTGAATTCTTAGAGTACATAAGTTTTATATCATGAAAGAAAGCAGAATTACAAATTACATACATCCAAACTAAAAGAAAAAAGATATAAACGTTGTGGCTGTCAGCAACATAACCAGAAGGAAAATAGTACTCGTACATACAAACACTAAATTTTTTTTTTAGGAGATACAACTGCATACTTTATTGTAAAGCCAGTGCTCTTTTTATAATACTCAAATCACAATTCAAACTAGGTTCCCATAATACATGAGAATAGTTTCATAGACTAGTAACTTGGTTGCAAATAATTTCAAGAGCTTCGTGCCCTAGCTAATCTAAACAAAAAGCTCGGTGTTGAACTAATGGGAGCGCACCAATCCAGCTGGACTGGGACTGAATGAGCATATGATCAAACCAGACTCTCTGAATGTGGCGGCGAAAGTTGGCAGATGGAGAACCCATCAACAATGACACCAGGACCTATCTCTTCTGCATGTATTATCTTTTTGAGAACCGAGTCTTTTTGAATGCACTCCTTCCTAGGCCGGGAGGGA
>PVIU01024675.1:0-26197 GCA_004026605.1 Ondatra zibethicus
ATCACCACTGCTCCATCATCACCATCACCACCACCATTACCACTGCTCCATCATCACCATCACCACCACCATCACCACTGCTCCATCACCACCACCATTACCACTACTCCATCATCACCATCACCACCACCATCACCACTGCTCCATCATCGCCATCACCACCACCATCACCACTGCTCCATCACCACCACCATTACCACTACTCCATCATCACCATCACCACCATCGCCACTACTCCATCATCACCATCACCAGCATCACCACCACCATTAGCACTGCTCTGTCATCACTAACCACGAATAATGTTATCACTTTCAGGCAACAAGCAAAGCCCAGCACTTCACAGAGTTGTTGACAAAGAAAATGAATTAATTTATTAAGAAACTTACACTCACAAGGTTTGTGGCCACCTCCAAGCTGAGATGGGTTCTTTACTTGAAGTTCCTTCCTTTTCTTTCCATACAGCCAAAATGGTTCATCCTTTGTAGTATTAAAACCTTGGTCTAGGAAGATAACAGATTGGAAAGCAGCAGAAACTGCTCTCTGTTCCTAAGCAACAGTTGCACATCTGTCTGATGTGACTGTTTGGGTGCTGTGGTCTAGCAAAGACTGGACAGGTCCAGGCTCACTTAGATGGCTGATTTTGGTCCATTTCAGCTCTTAACACATTAGCAACTGCCTATGTCCCAGCTCCTACTCCTGGGGCACACAGTCAGTCTCATGAACTGGAAGCAACTTGTCCACAGCTTTGGGGGTCTGGAAGAGGCAACAGGACTCTGTTCTCCGAAACGTGGGGAGATTGTTTTCACGGAGATTGTTCTCATGGGAGATTGCTTCTTCTCAGCTCAGACCTGAAGACACAGCCAGTCAGCTGCTCTCTTAAAGGCACCCATAGGTGGTTTAAGGGGCTGGGTCTTTTATCCCCATCTCTTTCACTCACCTTTTGTTTATCTCTTCTGTTCCCCCTTCTGAGTCAGGCACTTAAAGTCGTGGACATTTCAAAGTAACCATATAAACAGGACTATTAGAAAGTCACCATAGCCACTCAGCGAGTGCCCACTTTAAAAAAAAAAAAGTGGTTGTGGGGAGTGGCTGGAGATGGCTGATGTGCTTGTCTGCAAGCACAAGGCCTTGAGTTTGGGTGCTCAGCACCCGTGTAAAAAGCCAGGGTCAGTGGCATGATCTACAGTCTTAGCTCAGGATGTGGGACATGGAAGTGGAGAAAAGTGCATGTGTGGAGCCTGCTGACCAGCCGGTGTAACCTACCAGTGAGTCTCGGGTTCAGTGACACTGCCTCGGCAAGCGGAGGATGACTGGGGGGGGGTGGACTCCAGAGTCACCACATTGTTAGAGTCAAACGTTCAATTTTCAATTCAACGCATCATAAGGTTTATAAAGAAACAGACATATGGCCCCATTCAAAGGCCCCAAAACAAAAGATTAACCGAAACTTTACTTGAGAATGACCAGAGAACAGACACGGTAGACAGAGACACTAAGATGACAATCTTAAAAATGTCCGGAGAATGAAGGAAGATGTGGGGACAGCCCAGAAATTTAGGTGTCAACAAAATGAGAACACCGGAAAGGAACCAAGAAGACGCTCTGAAGTTGAGAAGTAAAACTTGTGAAATAGTTGATGAGCCAAAGGCAGATCCCAGGGGTATCAAGGCTCCAGTGACTGGACTGAGGAGCGAACAATGGGTTATATGGAGCAGTGTCTGAGGGACCCAAGGCTGCTACCAGACAAACCAGAGGACACACTGCAGGATCCAGGAGGCAAACGAGTGAGACAAAGGTTTAGAGAGATTGTTGGGAGAAACATGCTGGAGAGTCCCCAGTTAAAAAAAAAATGAATTCCAACAGCCAAGAAGTTCAGTGGATTCTAAGATGGTGGCATAGGGACGCACGCTGAGGCATTCCAACAAACGTCTGAACGCTAAAGACATAGAGAATTTCAAAGCAGTACATTTGAAAGAACCCTTCACAGACAAGCGAGGCTGTCCACATGTTTCCCACAGACCCTTTGACGGGAGAAGGTCGTGGGCTACAGATTGCTAAAGTGCTGAGAGGAAATAAGCAGGACTTTCAAGGCCAAATCTTACATTAGGGGAGGCTGTCGCTGCTGGGCCTGCCTGCTGCAGGCCGCAAGCAAGGGAGTCTTGGAATAAAAGACACTGCAAGGCAACCAAAAGTCATAGGAAGAATAAAGGTCTCAGAAAGGGAAGTGTGTGGGCAATAAAGAAGTAACATTTACCATGGGGCATGACTTCTGTTCCCCTACAAAATTCATGAGACTGGAGAAAAATAAGGAAATTATTCCAAAGCTGCCATTGTTTCAAGAAACCATGAAAGACTGGGTTTGAGCAAGACAAAAATTTACTTAGGAAAAACTGGTATCATGGAGATGGCAGAGTTCAGGCTCCAAACCATGCTGCCCAAGCCAGGGGTAGCAGCCAGTTTTAAAGGGGAAAACCACAAAGACAGTCCCATCTAATCATAATGTAATACAGCAAGAAGTAGTTGGGGACTTTCCCTGGTGACACACTTTCAGTCTATGAGGGAGTTCTGTAATTTGGTGGTTAGGACCGGCTCTTGACCAACAAACAAACATGGTTTACACCTGTGTGAGGGGCTTGTGGGATTGTAGCCTAGCCTTAGGAAATTGTGCGTGGCAGCCTGGGACAAAATGGAGTATCTGCTGCTAGCTATAATTTGGTTTGGAAACCCACATTTTGTTTTCTACATGTCACAGAGATTAGTGAATTGAAACAATGGTTAATTTATGATTTGGGATGCATGGTTGGATATAATGTAATGTCGTGATGCCAATAACGTATTGAGCTGAGGCTAGACCTCTAAAGGAGAGGGGTTTTACATGCTGTTGAAGTTGATGAGTGTGTATACTACTGGTGTGGAGTGTTACTTTACGATGTTTGACGTAACCACAGAGAATTGCTACGCTATGTCTTATATGAGTGTCACTGTGAAAGTCAACCAAACTGAAAGACAACCGTAATCAGGACACATGGGACAGAAATGAGAAATTTAGAAAGCAAATGGCAAAATGACACTGCTATAGGTTCAAAGCAGTTTCTTTATTAATCAATGGTAATCACAGCATACAGAGGGGAATCCCACATCATCAGTGCTTGATGGGGACAACTTCTGTCTAGACAGATGAAAACATCCTGTGGATTAATAGAGAGTGATGGTGGTTCATCATTAATGATGAATGGATGGTGATGGTGGCTCAACATTAATGTGTCTACTGCCACTCACCTGTTTAAATAGCTACAGAGGTAAGGTAGATGCTTGTGTGTGTTTTGCCACCATAATAAAGTTTTATTAAAAACCAACTCACTACACTGGGTGTGGCAGTACAAGTTTGTGCTATCAGCTCTTTGGAGGTGGAGGTTCAAGTCCATCCTGGACTACATGTAACCAAAACAAAAACACTTCCAGAAAGTAGACAGACACACCTTTTCTTAGTGCTACATCTGTGGAGAAGACTGCATCAGGTCACAGTGACCTAGAATCCCAGAGACAAGTTGTGGGTCCTGTACATCCCTTCCTCTATCTGTCTGTCTGTCTGTCTGCCTGCCTGCCTGTCTGTCTGCTTTTTGAGGCATGGTCTCTCACTGGCATGGAGATCACCAAGGAGGCTAGACTGACTGTCCCGCAAGCCTCTGGAATCCATCTATCTGTACTTCTCTACTGTTGGAATTATAGGCACATACCACCACACCCAGCTTCTCATGTGGGTTCTGGAGACCAAACTCCAGATCTCATGCTTGCAAAGCAAGCACTACACTGACTGAGCCATCTCCCCAGCCCTCTGCCTCTATGAAGCTTCCATAATGACATTTAGGACTCATAGTGTCAGGCTCCCCATGCCTAAATCTTTAGTTTATTCCCATCTAGTCAATCACCTTTGAGCGAGGCAGTGCACCTACACTTCTAGGCTTGGAATGTAGACAGCTCTGTTCCTGGCAGGTTGCAGACCTGTTGACTTTCTACTGTTCTGTGTAAGTTGTCTAGAGGAACCAAGACAACAAACAGGCCTTCAAGGCTGGCAGCTATGACTGGTCAAGGTGTTGCCTAAGTCCCTTATCAGGAATGTGTGCCTAACCAGGATAACCCCTGAGCCTCGTTAACCAGAGGAGGTAATCATGACAGCTGAGGTCATACAGCCTTTAACCTTAGATGGTTTGTCTGGGAGGTGTTATGAAGTCGGCCACTTCCCTGGATGCATGACCATGTGTAAAAGGCTCTCACTGCACAGCTGGCTCAGGCAGAAGGCTGTTGAACTTGGATGCTGGCCAAGATCTGGGTAGGATGTGATCCTGTCACTGTTGGGGTGGGCGTGGTAACTGGCCTGTCTAAATATGACTGGGACCCCAGAAGGGGAGCAAGACACAAGTCTGTGGCACAGCAGGATACTTTCCTTGTCCCGGGAGCCTGGGAGTGTGCCAGGGGAAAATTCTCCGCCGTGGGCAGATGAAACCTCCAGAGGGAGGGAAGCCCTAACTCACAGTGTGACCTGGCTGGTCTCTTTTCCCTTTGGGCTTTCTATTTCATTGCTATAAAATGGGAACAAAAATTTACATTTAGGATCCTGCAAGTTGGGAAGGAAGACCAGTTTTTAGACTTGGCACCACTGAATATCTTTACAGAGCTGAGCCCTGCTCAGCCTATGAACAGCATCAATGGACATTAACCTGCTTTCACACCCCTGCCTCCCAGCATCTCCAGCCTGTTGCTTCTAATACCCCCAGTCTATTGATGCCCAGTGTCCCTAGTTCACTGGCCCCACAACTTCCCCAGTTCACTGCCTCCCAGCATCCCCAGCCTACTGTCCCCCAGCATCCTCAGCCTACTGTCCCCCAGCATCCTTAGCCCACTGTCCCCCAGTATCCTCAGCCCACTGTCCTCCAGCATCCTCAGCCCACTGTCCCCCAGCATCCTTAGCCCACTGTCCCCCAGCATCCCTAGCCCACTGTCCCCCCCGCATCCTCAGCCCACTGTCCCCCAGCATTCTTAGCCTACTGTTTCCCAGCATCCCCAACCCAGTGTCCCTCAGTATCCTCAACCCAGTGTCCCACAGTATCCCTAGCCTACTGTCCCCCAGAATCCCTGGCCCACTGATACCCAGAATTCCCAACCCACTATCCCTCAGCATCCCCAGTCCACTGACAACCAGAATTCCAAGCCCACTGGTTCCCAGCATCCCTAGCCCACTGATATCCAGCATCCTCAGTCCACTGGCCCCCAACATCCTCAGCCCATTGCCCCCCCCAACATTCTGAGCTCAATGTTCTCCATTGTGCCTCCTTTTTTCCTGCTTGTGGTGTGAATGGCACTGTGGATTCCTCTTCTGTCCCCTGGCAGGCCATGGAGGGAATGCTCCCTGGACTTATTGGAGGAACTGAGGGGCTTGAGGGTGCTCTGAGAAGGTCGGTGTCATACCCTTCTCTCTTCCACACTTTGTAATTGTGAACAGGGTCTAGACCCTGTTGAAACTTGGGGAGGAAAAGGCTTATTTTGGTAACACTTCTGTACCACAGTTCATCTTCAAAGGCAATCAAACAGGAAACTCAAATAAATAAGAACTCAAATAGGGCAGGAAACTGGAGGCAGGAACTGATGCAGAGGCCATGGATGTGTGCTGCTTACTGACTTGCTCTTTATGCTCAGCCTGCTTTCTTGTAGAACACAAGACCACCAGTCTAGGGATGTCCCCATCCACAATGGACTGAGCCATTCCCCATCAATCACTAATTAAGAAAACGCCCTCCTACAGGCTTGCTTACAGCCCCATTTTATGGAGGCATTTTCTCAACTGAGGCTCTCCTCTCTCAGATGACTCTAGCTTGTGTCAAGTTTATATAAAACTAGCCAGCACATGAGCTAAATTCTATCCCCTCAAAATCATATGTTGAGATTCCTAGCCCCTTGGGAAACTGCCCTCCAATAGACTATCAAGGTACAGGGAAGTTACTTATATGACCCAATCCCAATCTGGCAGGTATCCCATCTAGAAGAGGTCAGGGCACAGGCACACAGAGAGGGTGACGTGTGAGGATATGAAGGGGAAATTGCCCTCTATATACCAAGGAGTGGAACTTTGAGAGGATGTCACCTATAGGCATTGTGACCTGGGGCTCTTTCCTCCTCCACCAGGAGAAGACAATTTCCCAGTGTTTCAACCCTGCCTGAAACATTTTCTAAGATGGACAAGTCCCTGGATGATGGCCTGACTGGAGGAGGAGCAACACAGCTGGATGGGGTTCAGGTGGGGGCTTAGGGAGCAGGAGAAAGGGAGGATGGACATTTGGCAAAGTGATTGGAGCACTGGACAAGGCAGTCTTGGAGGTATTTAACTTCCAACCACACCCTTAGAGATGACACATGTCAAAGGGGAGAGAGGGACTGAGGCCTCACCCACCACAGCAGGAGGGACTATAAAGACAGGCTGGTCCAGCGCTAGCCTGATACAGTCACACGCTCTGCTTGTCCTATTGCCCAAGATGAGGACTCATCTGCTTTGGTTGTTGCCCCTGATTCTGCTGGGCTCCTCAGGTAAGCCAAGAAGTAGGAACCCTGTCCTAGGTCATCAGAATCCCTCAGGACTCTGGCTGACATCCCGACCTGGCTGGTCCTGTCTCCAGATGATATGGTCCTGCTGTCCAGAGGAGGTGCTGGTATAGGGGACAGGACTTGCTGGGGGTCTCACAGCCGGGCTGCCTGACCTGGGAGGTGGGACACAGTCTAGCCATGGAACCCTTTTGTGGTACCTTCACTAGCCTTAAAATTCTTTCATTACATTTATATTCTCTCTCTCTCTCTCTCTCTCTCTCTCTCTCTCTCTCTCTCTCTCTCTCTTTCTCTCTCTCTCTCTCTCTCTGTGTGTGTGTATGTGTGTGTGTATGTGTATGTGGTCATGTCAAAGTGTGCATGTGGAGATCAGGGAATTGTTGGAATTAATTCTCTTCCACCATGTGAGGTTTTGGAGATTGAGCTCAGATCTTTGGGGGCTTGGCAGCAAACACCTCTACCATCTCACTGGTTCTCCCTACTCATCTTTTCTATTAAGTCTAGATATTCTGTTGGACTTGCTGTCTCTTTTGCCAAGTCTTGTGGGATTAGCATCATGTGGTTGGTGACCTTCTGCTGTGAGTTATGACCAGCAGCATGGATTGCTGGTTGCTTAGAGCTTTGGTTTTCTGGACCAGAGACAGAGCCCTAAGCCCCCGTGCCTCAGTGTGGCTGCTGAGAGGCTGTCCATGTTGGTGATTGGGTTGCCCGGTGGTTAGTGCTTCCCACAGAACTGTCTGGTGTGGTTATGGAATGCCTCCATCTCTGACCCCAGCATGTCCCTCCAGCTCAGGCGCTGAAGTGTCACGAGTGTAGTACCACCACAGAAAGATGCTACAACCCCACATCTTGCAGTGATAAGAGCCGCTACTGCTTGACCACCTGGTATGGTGAGTACCTTGCTCCTAGGTGGGTGGGATGGGGGATGGAACCTTTCATCTGGCACCCGGAGATGGTAGGGTAGGGCAACTTGCTGGTAGAGTTGGGGCCTGGGAAGATATGGCCCTGAGAGTCCTCTCAGTTGTTGAGAGGTTTTGAGTACACTGCCCTCCCTTCAAAATGGAACCAACAGTACTGTCTTAGAGTGGGTAGGATACTCCAAGTGAGCCACCGTATGTAGTGCAGCCATGTGAAACGTGCAGTTCTAACCATTCCCAAGAGTGCGGGCTGCTCTGAAGGGAAAGGGGAGAAAAGTAGGGAGTGGATAACCCTAGTCGCCTTCCTGAGCCCTGACCTTGGGTCCCACTTTGAGTCCTAATTCTGGTCATATTCTGGACCTTATACCTGGTCACACTCTGAGTCTTGGTCTTCATCACACTGATCCCCGACCCTGGGTTACATATTAATCCTTAATCTTGGTCACATACTGAGCCCTGTTTCTGATCACAACCTGAGTTTGACCCTCCTGACTTCTTGCTGTGTGTCCCTCTGAACTGGAGGTTGTAGGTGGCTTGGGTTTGTTAATAGGACCAGGAGTGGATCTTATAGGTCTCAGTAAATGGCTCCCCTTCTGCTCTCTGTTTCCAGCACCCCCAGGCCAGCAAACGCTCATGACAAGAACATGTGGATTTACCTGTCCTGATGTCCATCAGAACCAGACTTACTCCAAGGCCTCCTGCTGCAACACGGACCTCTGCAACAGTACTGTGAGCCTTCACGCCAGCTGGGTGCTGCTGACCCTCAGCGTCTGCTTTATCTATCTCAGCCGATAGGCACAGAACTCCCACGTAGGCTTAGAAGCTGCTGCTCGGAGCCAGGTGCCATCATGTGACTGAAATGTTCCATAGCCTAGGTGTGGTACTTCTACTCCAGCCAGAAGGATTCTAAGAGAGAATATTTACTGAGTACAATCACTAGAACTGAATGATGGTGTCCTGAAGCTGGACCACAGGCAGAGGCCTTAGGCTGAAGGAGACCCTCGCCACTGTTCAGGGTGCTGCGTGTAACGCTCTGTCTCCAAGGTCGCCATCTGCTGGCCTTCAAGTGCTGGTGCAAGGAGGACATCATGGCTGTGAATCTGTTACTGGGGATTGTGGAAGGCCCACCAGGAGGCACAGTGAACTGTTTGGGGGACTTCTTCTTTTCATACATCCTACGGCTCCCTCCTTGCAACTACCTCAGAAGACCTGAGTCTGAGCATCACCACTTCAAAACAGCTGAGCTCCAGTGCATGTTACAGGCTGATTCCTGGACTGGTAGTGAAGTTTGCTGCTTTAACCTGAGTTCAAAGACTTTTGGCAAATGAAAACCCTGCAGAGAGGCCTCCAGTCTGGCTGTGGGCAAAGGGCAGATGCTGGGACAGTTTTTCCTTGAACAAGGTGTAGGTCAACCCTGGCATTAGCACAGTTGCTACGTGCAACGCCATCTGTGTAGCCTACAGCCCCAGGATACCTTACCCTTCGGATGGACCCTGAGGATTCTATTTTAGGATGACACCAATCTCATCAGGACTTCAGGGGTTCTATGATCTCCAGTCTATTCGGGAACAAAGGACAGTCAAAACTCGGAGGGTGAGGGCAGGCTTTGTCCAGCTGTGAAGCCTGAAGGGTTTCTGCTGTGGAATAATCCTTCTGCATGTTGTGAACGTGTGTTGCCCTCATTGTTAATAAAAACGTACTGGCTGATAGCTAGGCAGGGCTTTCAGGGCAGAGAGAATGCTGAAAAGAAGAAGGGCAGGGTCTGAGGAGTCTTGAACCAGATGTGGAAGAAGCAACATGGGAAGTTCATAGATGAGGCAGCAATAGATTAATAGAAATGGGTTCATTTCAGTTGTAAGAGCTGGTTGAAGATAAGCCTAAGCTATCGGTCAGACAGCTTAATTTATAAATTAAATTAAATTTATAAATTAAAATAAATATTAATTTATAATTAATATTAAGTCTCTATGTGGTTATTTGGGAGCAGCTGCTAGGAAACAGAAAAGCTCCACCTATGTTTCCTCCCTTCTCTGCATGTGGTCCAGCTTCAGAACTCCATCAGTCAGCTCTAGTGACTGATTGTACATCCTCCATCAAAGAGAAGCTGCCCCTTCCAGTGTGTGTCTGCCTCTCTCCCCATGTCTGAAAGTCTGGTCAACACCATACCCCCATGAAGAGAATGAGCCTGGGAGTTAAATTCTAGGCTGGCAGTAGTTTGGGTGGGTAACCCCATTGGCTGGATTCTCCCTAACTTTCCAGACCTGTATAGGGCAGAGAATGAGTTCATGCTTGTTAATTCACTTCGCACCCTTGTTCCATTCTGGGCACTTATACTATGGTGTTTTACATGCATTGTGCCTCATCTAGACCTGATCACGAGGCACCCACAAGGTGCTGCCACCACTTTATTGCACAAGGCTGTTGCTGGGAGGCACCATCTCAGTGCACTGGGAATGACAGAGGGCTGAACTTAGGTGGCCTCCCACAGGTCACCTCACCAGGTGTCAAAGAGCAATTCTGGTTAATGGAGGCAGATGGGCTGTCCCTGGACATAGGGTTGCTTAGTAAGGGCAGAGCTGGTGCTAAGCCCAGGATCTTACTTGGTGCAGGTCACAAGGATACTAGAAAAGAGCAGAGCTGTGCTGGGGGGGTGGGGACAGGAGCTGACATTGGTAGGCTATAGTGCCTTTGATGAAACCACAGGACCCCAGCAGAGGGGAGGTCGGGAGGTGAGAGCAGGATCGTAACAGGGCGTGTGGAGCTGCTCGAGGGACATTGTTGCTCCTGAAATGGGGACTTCCACAAATGCCCTGTCTGGTCCCTAAGCTCTTCAGGTTGATGGGCTCTTGTGCAGAGCATCCTGTGATTGGGGCTCCCTTAGCCATGCTCTCCCCATAATCCAGGCATTCACTGGCTTTCTTGGCAAAGTGTCCATGTGCTGGGGACCCGCTGCCGCTGAGCTGCCCACCCCTGAGGTTGATGCTGCAGAGGTCTGGAGGCTGGGGCTGGGGGCTGGTATTCTATAGGTTTCAGAGGTCCCACAAAATTTACTTTATTGCGGTGTTCCTCCTTCAAGCATTCACTAAAGGATGGTTTTCCATGCTGCCACTGCTCACATCCCACTACCCACTGGCAGGATAGACCTAACGGGCAGGGACCACCCCATGCTGCCATTCAGTCCCATGTCCTCAGGCACAGGCCCTAATTTCTCTTATCAATAAAATGAGAACACGAGACTTTGTGTCAAAAAATAAAAACAACAAATTAAGGCCCAAGGAGGCGGTTCAGATGGTAGAGGGCTTGCTTTGCATTGTGTGACTCCCCGGGTTCCATCCTCAACACTATGCTGACAGAACATTGCAGTGCCCGTCTGTAGCCCTAGCACTTGGGAGGTGGAAGCAGGAAGACCGGAAGGTCAAGGCCATCTCTGGCGTCACAGCAAGTTTGCAGTCACATGAGGCTGACTTGGATGACGTGAGACTTTTTTTTATATAAATAAATAAATAGCTAAGTAAAAAAACCCCAAAAGTGTGCTACTGTATAGTCTTGTCATGTCTCACTTATATAACTGCAACCATCTGTTCTCCATTGTTGTGACAGTGTTTCCTAACTCCTGGCAAGATCTTTGCAGCACCAGATTCATGGAAGTGATGAGATCAGACAAACTGGACCACAGGGTCAGGCCCTACAGCTGCTCCCAGAGCTGGAGCTGACCGTCTCTTAGGCAGTATATACCACTGAGCATTCCTGCTAGGCACGCACTCACTCAGAGGGCTAACACTCTGTCTAGTGTTGCTGGCCAGACACTGAGGGTCAAAAGGGGTTTCTTAGTGCCCATCTCTGGTCGTTCAAGGAAAGGAGCCGGCATCTGCGCTGCTGAAGTTGCCTCAGCGAGCTGCAACTAGCTACTGCTTAGCTTCGATCCAGTGTTCCTCTCTTGTCAGTTGGCGTCTACTTGAGTCAGTGTAATTAATTTCTCAGTTCTCTTGAAGTCCCTGTTCCTTATCTTATCTATGATCATTTTTTTTCTTTTTAAAGCAATTTCTGAAGGTTCTTGGGATGAAGGTCTTCTGATTACCAAACTGATTTCGTCATCTGTTGTTTGAAATGTTTCATATCCCATCCTCTTGAACAGACACTGAGCTATACTTAAACTGCCTCTGTCTGATGACATTTAATGGTGGCACCAAAGTACAGTCTAGGTCATTTGTCTTTGCTTCCCAGGGACTTTGAACACATTTCTTTCATTATAGACATGTGCAGAAACTATGAGAATGCTGGTTTTGATACACAGTTGCTTCTGGATTTGGGCAAAATTGCTTAATCCATGGTCTACTTTATATTGACATGTTGGCTTGCTTATGTCAATTACTGTGTTCCAAAAGGAATGGCTCTAGAGGGATGATAATTAATGGTTATAAAGTTGATGAAGAAGGCAGTGCCACACACCACAGCTCGAGTAATGAATGCCCCAACAAACACCTGCTTTATCCACCTCCTTCCTCCTTGTTGAGCACAGACTTCCTCCAAAATACCCATTCACTGGAGATGTAGCATCATAGACAAATATGATTGTACTGAGCATTGATCCCCTCTCTTTTTTTGGGGGGTGGGAAAAGAGTTCAACCTGAAGGTCAGAAAAACAAAACAGTGAGCCACTGACTCTTGTCTCTACCTCAGTCCAAAATGGCGATCCTGCCTCCCAGAATCTCAGAAAGAGACTGAGACTGAGAGCCGTCTCCTCCAGTTTTATAATCCTCCTTAGCTCTGGGATTAAAGGTGTGAATCGTTGCTGCCTGGGCTGTAAGGCTGGCCAGTGTGGCTGTTTTACTCTTCCCACCCCCAGGCAAGCTTTATTTATTAAAATACAAATGCAGTGCCACTACATTACCGAAGACAGAGCTACAGTGAAGAAGAGAATGGCGTGTGGACTTATGTTCACACTGTCACAAAATCAAGACACTGTAGGCCTAGTTGTTATAAGTCGGGAGCATCTGGGTATTGTGTCTGTAGGGTGTATTTGAAAAAAAAGATAGCCAGGACACCCCTACACTCTCCCATTTCACTCTGTTTATTGCCCTATGAGTAATAGTCCCATTGAGTGTTTCCATGTGGAGCCACTCTTCCTGACGTCTGGCCTACAGGATGGGTGGCGCTGTGCCTCAATGAGTCCTTGTTTTGCCATAAGCAATTGCATCATGTCTATATTTGACATCACCAAAATAATTAGTCTCTTTATGCTAGCACCCCTTTCTGTAGCTTCGATTCAGTGTATATAGTCACCCTGAAAGCGGAGACTCCCCTTTCACTGACACATCACTCGGTGCCTGGCGCAGTGTTCTCGGCAAATATGGGTTGGCTGAGCACATAAACAGGTGGGGCTTGGCTACTTTGAGTTTTTATAGGCAATGACACTGCTGGCCAGTATTCTACAGAGAGCAAAAGGCCAGTGAGCAGCCATTCTTAAAATGTGGTCAGATTCCTGCAAGGAAAGCTTGGAGGAGGCACAGGGCAAGGAGACTCCACCAGCATTGAGGCACATGCTGCCATGGGGTACTTGCCTCTCCAGTGCAGCCATGGGGGCTCTTCCACAGATACTGCAGCAGATGTCCTTAGGGCCCCCATGAAGCAGAGACTCTGGAAGTGCTGACCCTCTTTCTACGTCCATCAATTTCAAATACTCAAAATCATGTTGAAGTGCATCTCTGAGATGCAGAAAGCACATAGCATCTTGTGGAGCTCGTAAGGAGGAGGGACCTGGACAAGGGATCAGCTGGCATAGAAACCAGGTTAGCGGGCCCTTGGTGTGGATGCAGTTGACACCTGTTAGTGTCCAGTGGCCTGATATCTAACGTGAAAGATAAGGGGTTGAGCCAGATTAGAAACTGGAATGGAAACCCCATAGAGGTCCTCAGTCCCCAGGACTGTGGATTCCTGAGAAGGTACAGCCATAGCGGGTCTCAGGCCCAGGACTGTGCATTCCCAAGAAGGTACAGCCATAGAGGGTCTCAGCCCCAGGACTATGGATTCCTGAGAAGGTACAGCAGCACCTGTGTCTGTCCACAGGGGCAGAAGGAAGTCTCTTTCTTCTTAAATATACAATAGAAGTTTAGTAAGAGACATTTAGGGGCAAGTATGTGAGAACTCTTTCTGCTTTATTGTTCTGAAACTGCTCTTATAGGAGCAAAACAAATACATTAAAATGAAACCATTTCCTAGGTAAATAAGCACTTAACAAGTTCAACTCAAGGTATCAGGAGACACTGAGGATGGGTTAGACCCTGCACACTGTTAGAGGCAAGCTGATTTGTCTACGGACACTCCATCGTTTGTCCTAGTAGAAATGGGAGGAGGGATTCCTCAAGACTATTGACCTTTTTTGTTTTGTTTTTTAAAATCATTATCAGGAACACAGAAGGCTTCTCTTTGCTTCTTCTAAGTCTTTCAGGTCAAAATAAAACCTTGTTGTTATCTTGAGTGACCTATTTGGGAGTAGCATAGTGTGTCTCTGGCACAGATTCTCTCTCTGGTGACAGTTATTTCTGTCGGGATCTTCTTATTCCTTTGAACACATTCAGGACATTGCACACTATATTTTCTTTTCCTGGGGATGGGAGAACGCAGTCTGGGAACAGGGAAAGCGAGCTCATGGCCTGGAGACAGGAGAACACAGGCTGGTAACAGGGAAAGCAAGCTCATGGCCTGGCCTGGGGATAGGAGAACACAGGTTGGTAACAGGGAAGCGAGCTGATGGCCTGAGAAGTACCCCTGACCCAGGTCTGGTCCTTGTGAAACTTCAAGTACGCTCAGCCTGCCATGTCTGCAGAAAGCAGTCTGCCACGGACGGAGTACCCCTGGCACTAGAGGCTTGCAGCACAGGGCCTCCTTGCAAGCAGGAAGAGTATAACACCTCATGGCCCAAGGCTGAACAGCTCCAAACATGGACTCCTCAGCTGAAGTTACAACTTCGGCTTTCAGTCGCCCCACTCTTAAACCTCTTGCAGCTGTCTTAAGGTCTTGATCTCTCCCTCATTCCCTTCTTGGAGCCCGACTTCAATGCCTCAGATAATGCACTAAGAATATCATATTTTTGTTGAGGAAATGCATGTCTCTGGAATCTCAGATAAACCTCTATTAAACTGTTGACACCAGTCCCTCACAGTGTCATTGACAGGATCAAGGCGGCCATAGGGGAAGCACTGGTCTCTTGTATCTGAATTTTTCAAGAGAGTTTGATTTGCTCACATGTTGACAGAGGGGGAAAATTGGCTGTTTGAGATTTCTGGTTGATGAAATGTTTGATTTCATTGGATGTTATGTGGCAGGATTCTCAGTAACTGGGTCAAGCATTAAAATCACACTCATCAAACAAATGCCTTCTCTGGGTTGTTCTTGTCAGTGTCCTGACTGGAGTTGTTTCCAGGTGGGGCTGGGAGAAGGCCAAGGCAGCAAAGATAAGGCTGTTTGCAGCTCACTGCTGTTATCCAGAGAGTTCCCAGCACTTCCTCCTTTATTCCTCAGAGAGAAAAGCATTCCCTTCAGAGAAGTAGGTGAATGCCATTACACGGCCTTAAGGCTTATTTATTTCCTTATTTAGTTTTTTTTTTTTTTAAACAGGGTCTCAGACTGACCAGGAATTCATAACATAGCCCAAGATGGCCTGGAGCAGGAGCATGCAGGAATTCTTATGTCTCAGCCTTCTGAATGCTGGGATTGCAACTATGGACCACCCCCTAGTCAAGTACTTCATGTACAACGTGGGCCTCTGCAGAAGCACTCTTTGGAAAAGCGGAAGAGACGGTCCCCAGCCCATCCACATAACACACCTAACAGATGTTGGAATCTGGAGAATCCAGGGGCTACAGACTCCAGAGTCAAGTATGTGATGGAGTCTCTGGACATCTGCAGTTCTTTCAAAAGACCCAAATCTCCAGTCTCCTTGTGGGTGAACTGTGAAGGGCCATGGGACCCTATGTAGAGCAGAAACCCTCCAGGATTAGCCAGGGATTATGCAATAGCGTAGATTTGGGTAAAACATTCTGAGACCGGAGGAAAGAGCTGACTGCCCTACTCCTCCAAGGCTGCGTGTTTATGCCAAGGTCATCTTTGATCTCATGTGGACTGAGGCACACAGCAGGCATGCCATATATTATAGTTTGCAAAAGAGCCATGGCAGTTCTGATACACCACGTACCCCTCCCCACGGCCATCCTGCAGAGAAATATGGGAAATGGGGAGCTGGGGGAAATTAAAGAGAAATAAGAGAGCAACGAAATTATGGCTATCTCCTGATAACACCCACACAGTTTCTCCTGGCCTCTAGCACTGAGCCCAGGGGTCCCCTCACCTATACTTTGCTCCTCTTGATTTGTACTCCTAACACTAAGGATCCATCTGTCCTCTCTGCTCAGAGGTTTCTTCCATTCCAACTCCCTGGCAGCTCCATTTTCTTCCTTCATATCTGGGTGGAATTCACCTCCCTCCACTTTCCCTTTTAGTCTTAGGGATTCTTGGGGTCTCACTGCAGCAGCAGCAGCAGCAGCAGCAGCAGCAGCAGCAGCAGCAGCAGCAGCAGCAAGAAACACACAGGCAGAAGCCCCACATGCTTGGGTATCCTGAGGCCTGTGTCATTTGGGAAGTGTCTTAGCTTGAGTCCAGATAGTCTAAAGGGATGCAGATGTGTGAACCTGACCTCATAGGGAATCCTGTCTGATTACAGCCATAGTGGTCCATGGGGAGTGCAGCCCCTGAATCCCTCCCCCACACCAGATGGAGATGGAATAGTGCCTGCTAAGTTTGCCTTGGAGTGCCAGTTCCCTGGGCAGAATGGAGTTTGGGAGCCTCTGTGCTGGCAAGGCTGGTGGAAGAGTCACCTAGTAGTTTTTGAAGAACTGAGAGGCCGATGGGATGAAGCTAAATTGTTCCCTTAAGAAATATGTAGAATCAAAATGGAGTCATGTTTGCCAAGGCCTAACCTACCCTGTCCTGGTTCGTTTCAACTGTCAACTTGCTACAGTCTAGAGTCATCTGAGAGAACTCAATTGAGAAACTGCCCTGGTGCAGGAGAATTGTCCGTATTCTGTCAATCGTGATTTAAATAAACACTGATTGGCCATTAGCCAGGATGTATAGGCGGGACAACCAGACAGAAAGTAGAGGCAGAGCAAAGAGAATAGGAGAATTCTGGGAAGCAGGAAGCTCTCTCGGTATTCCTGCCTGGACCACTGAAGAAGCAGGATGTGACCTGCCCCGCTGAAAAAGGTACTGAGCCATGTGGCTAACATAGATAAGAATAATGGGTTAATATAACTTATAAGAACTAATACTTAGCCTGAGCTAATGAGCCAATCAGTTTTATATCTTATGGAGATCTCTGTGTGATATTTCTCTGGGACTAAACAGCTGGGGGACCGGGCAGGACAGAAACCCCCTACAAGCCAGTCCCTTATGCTACAAATGGCACCCAATGTGGGTAACTGCATTCACAGAAAGCCTGAGAAAGCTTGGGAAAGAATAGAGTAAAGCATGTTTTCTTGGTAGCAGCAATTTCTCGGGTCTGCTCTGCTTGCTAGAGGCAAGCAAGCGCTCTCATCTAAGAGAGGCTTCCTGACTCAGCTTTAGCTGCAAACCCCTGCAGCTCTTTAAGAGGTTCTGCCATGAAACACTTAAATGGTGTTGATGAAAAGCTGACCGCATGCTTTTTGGTTTTCAGCTGTGGCAAGAAAAAAGCTGAGCCATTTTAAAATACTGGCCATCTTGCCAGGGCAAACTCTGACTCTTTCAGGCAGGCTGTCCCAATACCAAGCATTTGAGTGTTGTCTGTGGACACACTGTTGCAATTTGCTTGCTGGCGAGGACCTGGAAACGTCATAGAGTTGTGGCAATAAACATGTCTCAGGCCGGTACTTCTGCCATGAGGCTGGAATTTCATAAAGCTAAGGAATGGGATGGATCTAGCCATCAAAGCCATGGCTTTTATCCTACCATATAGCTTGGTAAATTAAAGACTTATGTAGTCAGAAAAAGAGAGATATAAAGTAAAGATAGATTCAAAGACAAAGAAAACCTCTAAGTGGTTTACAGTGTGTTAAAAAATATATGCAGGCTAAAGATTAAAGTTCTTAAAATAAAAAAGAAAGAAAGAGAGTATTTGGGTGTGGTGGTACACACCTTTAATCCCAACACTTGGGAGGCAAAGGTAGATTGACCTCTGTGACTTCAAGGTGTGGTATCACACACCTTTAATCCCAACACTTGGGAGGCAGAGGTAGATTGACCTTTGTGATTTTAAGGTGTGGTATCACACACCTTTAATCCCAAATCTTGGGAGGCAGAGGCAGACAGATCTCTGTGAGTTCAAGGTGTGGTAGTACACACCTTTAATCCCAGCACTGGGGTGGCAGAGACAGGCGGATCTCTGTGAGTTCAAGGATAGCCTGGTCTACAGAGGGAGTTCCAGGATAAAGATACACAGAAACTCTGTCTCAAAAAGCCAAAAATTAAATAAAAGAAATAGAGTTTAAAATAAAGCCGCATAAAGATGGAAAACACACAGAGAATCTGGATACTGTATGTTATTATTCTCTCTTTGAATTATTTGAATGCTGAGGAAGGAGAAACAGCTGCTAAAAGACATTTGCTTATAAATGCTGCTGAATTAATCCAAGATAGGTATTTTGAAAATACCTTGACTTCAAAATTGAAGTCAAAAGATATGTTACTTTGGAGAAGAGATTTTGCTTTTGTTTCCATAGGAAATGAGAGGCTGTGGATTCATTCTGAGTTAAGAAAACTCAGATTTGATCAAGGAAGACCACCTGAGAAATCTCCGGTAGGAACAGATGGCCTGGATGTCTGAGTTCTACATCCAGAACAGATTCAAGATTGCTGCCTGAGATGATCAAGCTTCACAAGATATTATAGTCAGGACTTGATCATAACTCTAAATTTTCTTTGGGTCCCCATAAGATTATCAATACCCCCAACCAGCTGGAAGTAGCCTGGAATACTATGCCCACATTCCCAAAAAATGGACTATGGATATTTTTCTTTGTTTAAAAAAAGGGGGAAGTGATGCAGGAGAATTGTCTGTATTCTGTCAATCGTGATTTAAATAAACACTGATTGGCCATTAGCCAGGATGTATAGGCGGGACAACCAGACAGAAAGTAGAGGCAGAGCAAGGAGAATAGGAGAATTCTGGGAAGCAGGAAGCTCTCTCGGTATTCCTGCCTGGACCACTGAAGAAGCAGGATGTGACCTGCCCCGCTGAAAAAGGTACTGAGCCATGTGGCTAACATAGATAAGAATAATGGGTTAATATAACTTATAAGAACTAATACTTAGCCTGAGCTAATGGGCCAATCAGTTTTATATCTTATGGAGATCTCTGTGTGATATTTCTCTGGGACTAAACAGCTGGGGGACTGGGTGGGACAGAAACCCCCGACAAGCAGGCCCTCATGTTACACTGCCCAGATCAGATTGGTCTGTGTTCATGTCCGCAAGGAATTGTACTGACTGATGATTGTCATGGGGGTCTTCAGCCCACTGTGGGAAGCACCATCCCTAGGTAGGTGGTCCTAGACTGTATAAAGAGGCCAGGTGAGTAAGCCAAATAGTGAGCCAGTAAGCAGCGCTCCATTTCCTGCCTTGACTTCCCTCAATGATGGATTGAGAGTTGGAAGTATAAGCAGAAGTAAATCTTTTTCTCCCCTAAGTTGTTTTTGGTCAGAGTGTTTTATCACTCAACAGAAAGGTAATTCAAACACATCCCTTAAAAAATAGATAAATAAAACCAAAGGTCACAAAGTAGGAGTTTGTCTGATAAAAGTTGTTGGGATAAACTTCTAGAACCATGGTAATGCATGCAAATGAAGACAAAATCACTCCATAGTTTTAGAGAGCTTTCTAAAATATATATATATTTTATATATATATATATATATATCTAAAATATATATACACAGACATACATAAAAAGAGTTAAATGGAGTTACCCTATAATAGAAGCACAATACCCCAAATAGACACCACATGCTACCAAATGAAATCCTCAGCACCCGAAGTGGGCTACCACTTTTTGAGTTTTTGATCAGTGGGGTCCCATAGACGCCCCAAACATTACAGACTATTGCCAATGCTATTTGTTTCACTCCAGAACTTTGCGGTAAGACCCTGTTGCTAGAGGCATCACATACTTGAGTCATAGAATGTGGAGAAATCAAGCTGGCACTCAACCTGAAGCTCCATGCCCACGCCAACTTTCTTGGTGCTAGAAGGTGCTATGCATGCGGACGAAGGAGAAAAGTCATCATCAACATCACTCAGGTGTGAACCTAGTGAGTTGTACTTATGGCCTGCCTGACACATACGCCTCCTGGTGCAATAGCAGTGTGAATGTTATGGGGGTAACCAACCACTCTATTGGGCTTAAGGCATGCTCCATGAGATCGAATCTATACCTAAGAATGTCAACGAGGCCATGAACTTATGGTCATGGCCTCTAAGGGGGGAAAAAACATCTACGGCTATTATTCTGCTAAATGACATAACATTTAAAATGACTACTTGTGACTTATTGTTATACCTATAGATCTGTGTATCTTTTGACCCTCATTAGAGAAACGTCTTACAGTAGTGCACAGTTAACACAAAGACCCTCAGCTGGCCAACATGCAGAGACTGTGGAGTGCCCAGATTCAGAGGAGACATCCACATCACACCCCTCTCCTCAGGGCTCAGGATCTGCATGGAAGTGAGGGCACCAAGGTTGTAAGACTCACAGGCAGTGGATAACTTCAAGGAAATAATGGTTTCCAGACACAACGTGGCAAATGTACATTTGAACTCACAGGAATTGTGACAACATGTATTAGACCTACACAAACTTAAGCCAGACAAAATTGCAGCATGGAGGAAGGGAGGGGGGACACAGTCCCACCCATAGACCAGGAGGTGTTTTAGTCGTGTTCTAGAGGGACAGAGCCAATGTCTTCAAAGTGATGACCCTCGGATCATACCTCCTGCAGGAAGTACAGCTTAGAGTAAGTATTGGAGAAACCAGGACTGTCACTCACGTGGGCCTGTTTCCTTCAACGGAAGGAAATGAATGATGCAGGGTCACTTGGAATGCCAGCGTGTGTAGTTGTGTCAAAGAGTTTCACAATAGTCTGGAATGGAGTGTAACAAAGATTTATCTTTTGGGTAATAAACTCACAGTACGGGTAGTGATCTACAGTCTTCTTTGCACGCTGGAAACTGGGAACCGAATCCAGCAGGAAAAAGGGGCACCTACACTTTTTGTCTGCACTTATAGTCCCTGAGACCATGCCAAAAGTGGGCTGGTATCTTAAAGGCTGTTGGTTGAAGGAATTCCCACAGCAAGAGTGAAAATGGTCAAGCAACCTGGAGATCCTTCCTATTCTATTGGGACTTAGCCTCAACCAAAATCCCCTCAGTATCTGGAGAATTGTTTAGGCCCTAATCCTCAGATTTGTCTCTCAGTGAATAGAACGCATCCCCATGAAAGAGGCACTGTGTACTCTGCATCCTCCAGCAACAGAGTCTATCCTTATGCTTACCATAGACCCTTCCTCTAGGCCCTAACCCCAAGCTCGGCTTATCAGTCAGTAGAACTCATTCTTATTGTAAAGGTCACAGGTGTTCTGCTACTTTGCTAGGGAGTTTAGATGTAGCTCTCCCAAAAGCTACATCTTTTGTGATAATTGCCACATGCAAACCCTTCTAGAAGATTTTACTATGCTTAGAGTGTAAGAAGAATAAACCATGAGGGGAGAACTTGGAGGTCTTGATCCAGGGCCTGCAAAGATGGTACTAACTTGAGTTTCATCTGTCATCTCACAAGAACCATCTCCCTACTGGCTGTTCCCCTCACTGGCTGTGAGGCTTGCGGGGGTAACAAGAACCCAGTGCTTGTCCTGGAGGCTAGATGTCTCAACAGCCTGAGAAGTGCCCTCACAGAGAGGGCAAGGATGCTGGTGGATGTGAGATGGTGTTAATTCCAAAGATGGGAGGAGAAAAACCTCTGCCTTAGTTAGGGTTTCCATTGCTGTGATGAGACACCATGACCATGGCAAGTTTTATAATGGAAAACATTTCATTGTGGTGGCTTAAAGTTTCAGAAGTTTAGTCCATTATCATCATGGCAGTTAGCATGGAGGCCTGCAAGCAGACATGGTACTGGAGAAGAGAAGCTGAGGGTTTTATATCCATATCTGCAGGCAGCAGGAAGTGACTGGCTTGTGCGTCTGAGACCTCAAAGCCTACCCCTTAGTGATGCACTTCCTCCAACAAAGCCATACCTGTTCCAACAAGACCATACCTCCCAATAGTGCTACTCCTTTCGGGCCTATAGGGCAATTTTCTTTCAAATCTCCTCAACCACCAACTCAAATCATCATGGCCAAATTAATTAAAGCAAGCAATTAATTAAAGCAAGCTTTTTTATTCATGTACACAGGCTGCCTCCTCCTAAGCCAGGGTCCAAGAGGTCAGCATTAGATGCAAGGAAGACAAGACTTTTATAGTTCAGGGGTAGGAGGTTTCCAAATGGGGGATTTGGTGGGCAAAGTAGGTGGGGTTACAGGAGCAGAACATAAGCAAGTCAGTCCCTCGGGAAATAAAGACAGAGCTTCAGGTGGGCATAACAAGGCAGTCATAGGTGGCCACATAACCTTTTGAAACAAAGGTAGGGCTGCAAGATGGTTAAAAACAATGTTTTGAAGCAGACATGATTGGCATTCCTAGAACAGGCGGTGCTGAACCATTTGTAGCTAAGGTTACGGGTGGAGCATAGCCCAATCCTTGAGAAACAGAGCTTTA
The DNA here is from genome assembly GCA_004026605.1 of Ondatra zibethicus. Taxonomy (NCBI): domain Eukaryota; kingdom Metazoa; phylum Chordata; class Mammalia; order Rodentia; family Cricetidae; genus Ondatra; species Ondatra zibethicus. The sequence continues at coordinate 22,359 of PVIU01024675.1, forward strand.
ATCATAAGCAGGAATGAACCTAGTTTGTCCTTACTATAAGATGGCTTTGAAGCCTAAGATAAAGGCAGGCTGGTTTAGTGGCTCTCGGCATAGCAGCATTGTCATGTGAGCCTGGTGACCTGAGTTCAGTCCTTGGATCTCATAGTGAAATGAGAGACCTGATTCTTGAAAACTGTCCTCTGAGTGTAGTAATGAGGCGAGCGGGCTGCTTGTCATCCCAGGCACCAAACTGTTGTGAGGAGCGCAGGCCCCCTTGTTCCGGCCACCTGGCTCCCAGCCACCCAGCTAGCTTACACCCGAAATAACCACATAGAAATTGTATTAATTAAATTACTGCCTGGCCTCTTATTGGCTAACTCTCACATCTTGATTCAACCCATTTCTATTAATCTGTGTGTCACCACGAGGTTGTGGCTTACCAGGAAAGATTAAGCATGTTTGACCTGGCAGCTTTATGGTGGCTCTAGCTGCCTCCCTTCTTTCTCCCAGCATTCTGTTCTGTCTTCCCCCCTTACCTGATTTCTGCCCTATCAAAAGGCCAAGGCAGTTTCTTTATTCACCAGTGAAAACAACACAAATACAGAAGAACCTGAGCTTGTACATCTGAGCTTGTCTTAGGGTTTCTGCTGCTGCAACAAAACACCATGGCCAAAAAGTCAGTTGGGGAATAAAGGGCTTATTTGGATTACTCTTCCACATTGCTGTTCATCACTAAAGGATATCAGGACAGGAATTCAAAAGAGGTAGGAACCTGGAGGCAGGAGCTTATGCAGAGGCCATGGAGGATGCTGCTTGCTGGCTTGCTCCACTTGGCTTACTCAGCCTGCTTTCTTATAGAACCCAGCACCACCAGCCCAGAGATGGCCCCACCCCCATGGACTGAGCCCTCCCCCACTAATCACTAATTGAGGAAATGCTCTAGAGCTGGATCTCAGGGAGGCATTTCCTTAACTGAGGCTCCGTTTTCTCTGATGACTCTAGCTTGTGTCAAGTTGACACAAAACCAGCCTGAACAGACCTCTACACAAGTACTATGGCATAAGAACATCCATACACATGTATAAAAAAAAATAACAATACAATTGAAGTTTATTTTTCTAATCAGTCTTAGCTAAAATGTAAACAACATGTTTACCCCAGAACTCATTTGGGAGAAAAAAGGTAAAAAGAGAAGTTTTAAAAGGAGATTTACTTATTTTTAATTAAGTATATGGTGTCTGGGTTTGTGCATGTATTGCAACTCCAGGTGTCAAATCAGTCAGAAGAGGAAGTCGGATCCCTGGGGCTGTAGTCACAGGCAGTTTTGAGCTGCCTGGTATGGTGCTGGGAACTGAACCTGGATTCTTTGCCAGAACAGTGAAATGTTTCTGTAACCTGATGAGCCAGCCCCTTGCTGATGCAATAATCCAAATCAGACCAAATCAAAGTGAATTAGAAAAAGCCCAGGTTTGATGCTACAACAGTACTGGATGATTTGCCAGCCCCCCAGAGAGGAGACGGGAAAGGAAGACAGAAAAACCGCATGTCTGTTTTTTTTGGGGGGGAGGGGCAGTTTAAATGCCCCGTGGAAGTGGTCTTGAGCATCTCCGGGGGAGGGGTCATCACCTGGCAGGTTTTCTGAGATGCAGCAGGGTTCAGAGAGAGATGGGGGAGGGGGCTTGGAGTGGAGCTTCCACCAGAACATCCCAGACTCTTTGGGTATGTGGGCACCGGTTCAAGTCTGGCTACTTCCTGCAGGCATGGGATGATGTAGGAGGGGGGAGAGTTGGGAGTCTGTGGGTTCACGCTCAGCAGGAGGTGTGGGTGGAGAGGCATCCAGTTAACTACCATCCTGGTAGTTAACCATACCCAGGCATCTGTTCCTTGAGAGAGCTGAGAAGGCAGGTTGCTAGGAGAAAAAATAGATTGTTATCATCTATCATCGGCCCTATGAATGGGGCTAGCCATGGGAAGAGTGACACCTGCCAGGATGATAGGACCGGAGAAGTGCCCTGGGTGTGCAGGAGAGGAAGGGTGAATGAGTGAGGCATGAGAGCAGATGTGCTCTTGAAAACCAGAGTCCAGTTGCTGGGTAGGTGCCCACTTGAGCCTGGAGAGGCAGTACCAATGGTGAAGTCCCAGGAGTTGGTGCAGGTGCTGGCATTATCTGGAGAACCTGGCCGACCTTGGCATGAGTCTGGTAGGAGGGGTGGACCTGTGCAGGTATCTGTAGAACATCTGGAACAGATTTACCCCCAAATTTTATCCATATTTACTCTAATTAGGATATATATATATTAAACCAAGGGTCATGTGTTGAAGATGTGGTCTCCAGCTGATGGGAAATTGTGGGTTAGTGGGAGGAACTTAGGTTGTGCTGGGAGAGTGACCTTGAAAGGATCCAGACCCTTGTCTCTTTCTTTCACTTCTGGAGGCTATGAGGTCAGCCATTTCCTCTCTTGCCTACTCCAACCACAGCATACTCATCACAGGTCCATAAGCAATGAAGCCAACTGACCTTGCCCTCATGAACCCAAACCTTTTCTCTTGGTAAATTCTTATCTCTGACATTGTGTCATAGTAGTGGAACACTGACTAACAATTTCCCTCAGGACCTATCAGGTGAAGTGAAAATCTTAATATTTAAACTTGTCTTATTTTGTCAGAATTATAATGTGTTAAAAACCAAAACCAAACAAGTTAGCAAGACATCATGGCATGTATCTATAATCCCAGAAATCTTACCGTAAGATAAGGGGCAGAGACACGAGAATCAGATGGAAGAGAGGAGGCCTGCTAGTCTGGAGCAAGCAAAGCAGCAGAGATTGGGATACCTTGTCTTGTCAAGATGGAAGGTGAGGAGCGACTCCTGAGAGCTATGCTCTGGCTTCCTCACGCATGTGGTAGAATGTGTGTGCCCCTCACAACATGGTTGTTTTAAAAGGCAAAACAAAACCCCTTATCCCTAAGTATATAATACCCAAACTGCACCAAATGTAAAGAAAAGAAAAATAAATCAGAGTAACAAACATCTTGGCTATGCAGGAGCAAAGAGTAAAATTGTACCTGGCTTCTCAGAAGACATCAGAAAGAAAGGATCAGACAAGTCTTTAAAGGGTTGAAAGGAAAAGTCCTGGGACCTAGAATTCTATATTCTATATAATTGTTTTTCAGAGGTGAGGGGGGGAGAGTGGGGGGAAAGGTTCAGTCAGTGAAGCACTTGTCACACAAGAATGAAGACCAAGGAGTTTGATGCACAGTGCCCATGTAAAAGCCAGCACAAATGTAAATTACATACATGTAATCTCAGCACTGGAAAGGCTGAGACCGGAGGGTCCTTGGGGTTTGCTGGACAGTCAGGCTAGTCAAGATGATGTGTTTCAGGTTCAGCAAGAGACTTTCTGAGAATGACTGATGAAGCCCCTCATGGTTGACCTCTGGCTTCTGCATACACCTGCACACATGTACACGTGTGCGCCTCCTGTGCACAAGAACACACACACGCACACACACAGGAAGGGAGAAATAAAGACTTTCCCATGCATACGAAACTCAGGGGACCTTGCCCGCAGGCCTGCCTTTCCAGAGCTGCAGAATGCAGTGATGCAGGCCGGGAGGGAAACGGCAGATGGGTGCTGCGAAAGAACTGGCTTGCTTCCACATTTTTTTCCATACATTGTTTTGTTTTATTTTTTCCATTCAAAAACATAATTAAAGAAATAAAATTTTTACCTTTCTTCCCCTTCTCCCGGTCCCCTCCCACTACCTCCCCACCCCTCCTCCCTCCCCCTTCTTCTTTGAAAGAGGGCATGGTGCCCTGCCCTGTTGGAAGTCCAAGGCCCACCCCCATCCCTCCCGGC
>PVIU01024676.1:0-25125 GCA_004026605.1 Ondatra zibethicus
GATTGGAAAAAGAAAGGCACATGAGTCTGGGATTTGTTTTGGCATCTGACATAGTGAGCAAATTGGATAAAGGAGGAGAAATGGAGATGTTGGATTTTTTGTTTGTGTGACAGAATGGTAAGAGGGCAGAGAGTATAGCAACCATATGGAACAGTGTTAGGAATACCTAAAACTAGAGCATATGGTAAGAATCATACAGTAAATAGGAAGCACATGTTCTTCCAAAAAAAAAAATCCCCAAAAGTCACTACGTGAGTACTCTTTCATACAAAAGAAAATCTATGTGACAGCATTTAGGTATAGGTATTATTTAAGATCAGATGTGTGATACAATGGTAATCAGAGATTATTTAACAACATATGCTGTTGTTATGAAAAAGTTTTAAATAAGAAAATGAGACTCTCACAGGCTGTCTTGTATAGCTGTGCTATAAAGGGACAAACAAGTTCAGTCTTGGGGCTGTGGAAGCCCAGAAACTGATAAATGTAACTATTTAGTTCCCCTTGAGACATAGTGTGCATAAACACTTGTAGTACAATGTATATCATACTCTGACTGACTGGTTCCTGTGAGTCACTGGGGATATTGGTCCATTAACAGTGGATTCCCCAGGGAAATAAGAAGCTAAAGGACATTAGAGGTTGAGCTAGAATTCTGGGGGAACTAAGTATTAAGGGAAGCTATGTATGATGCACAGTTGTTTGGGTTGATTGTGTTCACAGTAAGGGTTTTGAGATTGTCATAGATGTTTAGGGGCCTTGCTGAGGCTTATGTTCAGCAAGATCGGTAAATATTGAAAGTCTTTGCATTTGAAGTGTGACAGACAGACATGTAAAGAGTCTCAATAAAGAGCAATTGCATCTTTGATGATATGGGAGACTGTATAAGCAGAGGGAGAGATCCATCTTATATACTAGAAGGAAAGTTGTCAAGATTATTCTTGAGGCTAAGTTACTGATCAAAGATAATGAAACGAAGCCTAATTCTATGATAAATGACTTCTGAGAAGCTTCAAATCCTCATGAACTTTACAGAGAGCATCTATGATAAAGAAATATAGGCAATGATAATCATGCTTATTTGATGTGGAATTCCCCTCTGTATATTATTTTAAGGGGAGCGGTGTCCCAGATTCCACCAAACACCTCACAGGAGCTGCTAGACCCATACCTGAATAGGTGGAAAATGCAACACAGAAAGAGGAGATTGAATCTCATACTGGTAAAATGAGTTCTGTGTCCCAAGACATAGTATGGATAAAGGGCCCAACACACAAGTCAGCATTCTTGGGCAGGCTCCTAAGTAAACAGGACACATTGTGGTCTGGAAGTTTGTAGAATAGGTCCACAAAGAAGCTGTAAATCACCATCACACAATCTTCCTTCCTTTCTCAGACTGCATCATAACGTTAGAAGGTCAGAAAGCAGACTCAGCAATCTCATTCCGACCCTTCTGTGGTGGCAGGAAGTCCATGGCTTCTTTTCATTCTTGTTCACATATACATACACACTTGTCCTAGAACTTTTTAGAAATATTTTGCCTAATATAACTTTTGGTATTTTTAAGATGAGTTAAATGATAATTAGTAAGTGACAAATTAGAGCCTTCAACTTATGTCAAATAATTTTGTATTTATGTATGTGTCTGTATGGTTCTATAGAAATGTTTAGATTTAGTTTATTATTAAGATAAATTTAGATTTAGTTTATCATTAAGATAAACGGATTAAGGTATTGACACCTGGAATTGCACTGTACCCAATCTCCACATTACTTGTGTATTTATTTATAATATTATATATGTTATTATATTATATAATAATAACATAATATATTATATTATATATAATATAATGATATTAATACATATTTTCTAGTAATTTGGTTCTTTTTAAACATTCTTTTGATGTTACTAATCATATGAAAATGATTTTCTGCTTAAGAATCCATATTTTACAATTACTCATTAGTTGTTCTTAAACATTTTCTCTTTTCCTCCTATAATGTAGACACATGAACTCATCATCCTTCTGAGGATGATCTCAGACTCAGGCACTAAAGAGGTCCTTCTCTGCCTTCTCTGGAGAAGCTTGTGATAAAGACACAGATCACACACCTAGCTGGTGGTATTGTAATTTGAGAGGATTTCTGCCTTTTATTTTTCATTATTCATTGTTTGTAAAAAATTAAATATTTATATTTAGTGCATTGGCATATTTCCTGAACATATTTTTAATCCATCCATTTTATGCATGTCTTATTATTTCTTTAGAAATCACACTATGTTATTTCTACCTAGAAGTAGTTATTATTTCTTGCTGTAGAAAAACCTACTGCTCATTTTCTCCACTAAAATCCCTGATAGTCAGAAAATGTTCAGTGAAGTGACATCCACTCGTATCTTTTACTTTCTAACTTTTGGGAAAATACTGAAACTTTTAGGATTCTATGTATTAGCTTTCATTTAAATTCAGGAATTTTCAGAGATGTGGTAGAAGGTGACTGGAGGTTTACAAAGAATAGACAGTCATCTAATACTGATAACACTAATGAACATGCCAAATGGACAAAGGAAAGCCCAGAAGGATTCAAATCTACACAAAGCACTGCATGCTACTGAGGAAATCTGGGAAAGGGAATTGTCATTCTCAGGGAAGAGCACACAATTTTATTATCTTGTACCAAAAGGCCTGCTTTGAAAACATATGTGCAATATTGTTAACAGAGTTATCAGGTTATATTTAAGAATAAATATGTATTTGTATAATATATGCATCCAGCAACAATTATTAAAAAATTAGGTCATAAATATGAAGGAGAATGTACAGTGCTCTATGGGAGGGTTTGAAATAGCAAAGAGAAGGGAGAAATGTTGGAATTAAATTATAGTCTCAAAGATAATAAGAAATGAAATAACTTACTACATATACACACATGCACACACATACACAGACACACACACTCATGAACACATACACATACACGTTTGGGCAAAATCACATGAATGCCTCACCACACACAGGCACCCCCAAATGAGAAGACAGAGTTGTCAAAATTAGTACAGAATAGTGTCACTAGGAATAGGGGAGTATTCTTCACTTAGGGTATGGAAGGTGGCTTTTTATAAATATATAATATTTACGTAATTATATTGAGTAAAATATTTTTAATAAAGGAAGGCACCAGAGAAACAGTAGTAGAGTTTATCTTCTCTATGTTATCTACATGCACACACATCTCACACCAAACTGCATGTTTATACACACATAGGCACAGATTCATGCAGCACAATACATGTAAGAACATGTGCATACACTCAAAGAAGAGAGTTGTCAAAGTTAACATAGATAGTGATTATAGGCATGGGGGGATTTTAGATTTTGTTATGGAGGATGGATTTTTACAAACACTCAATATTTTATCTTTCAATTGAATAAGTTATTTTTAAGAAATGAAGGCACACACTTCCAATTATAAATTCACACTCTTTCATATTCCTGATCTCTTTCTCACTAGTTGATATTGCATATATATATGTACACACACACACACACACACACACACACACACATATATATATATATTACACATAGCTATTACATATTACATATTAGCTATTCTGTTCACATAATTTTGCTTGTATCTTTCTTTTCAGGGCTGATTGTTTAGACTTGTAAGCTTCATTTTGCATCTAACATGTATCAATCAGCACCTGTTTTCGTCTTTCACTTCAGTGAGGAAAGTCATGTAATTTAATGAAGTTAAATTCCTTTGAGTTGCTTCTTGAAATCATGAATCATTTTCAATTATATTTCTTAAAAGTCATCCTGTGGCTGTGTACACCCTATGTCATTTGTTCTCAGCCTTTTTAATGCAGCAACACTTTAATACAGTTCCTTATGTTGTGGTGACCCCCAGTCATAAGATTGTTTGTGTTGCCACTGCATAACTGTAATTCTGATAAGTACAGTCATTGTAATGTCAATATCTGTGTTTCCACGTGGTCTTAGGTAAGCCTTGTAAAAGACTGGTTTGTCCCAGAAAGGGGTTGAGACCAAAAGATTGAACACCATGATCCTATTTAAATTTTATTATCTTCGTGTTTCCTTTCTTATGGAATATTTTAGGAGGGTAAGATTTCAGGATAATTATCAAGTGACACACATTAGAAACAACTAAACAAAGCACAAATAACAATGAACATATTTCATCACTTACAGATCTCATAGAAGGAAAGTCACATGCCTTAAAGTTAATGGAATGACAGACTGATAACACACCAGGGGACGTTAAAGTTATAATTAGATGTTGATACTCATATAGCTGATAATTAGGTAAATAGGTGCAGAAGAGGAGGTGAGCAGAATGGGGTCACATCCTTTTTATCATGCATATACATTTTTGAAAAAATTCTGCTTCCCTTTCATCATGGGTTCAGAGAAAGGTAGCAGGTTTCCTGGGGGTCTTTTGGTAACTAAATAGGAGTTGCTGTTCTTCTCAACATGACCTGTAGTTGCTGAGATACTCATTGGATAACCTCAAATGTGGATCTCATTTTCCATCAGGATGACTTTTTAACTTAATTTAATATAATTTTAATCAATTTTCAGGAAATTTTAACTTTAAACTCATATTGATATTTATTTCTTTTAGAGCATATATTGCTAAGCTCTCAAAATTGTTTCTCTAAAATGAGAAGTCTCTAGTTGGGTTGTAAAAACCCAGAGACAGATATTCAGGTTCAATCTGAAGGTCAGCAAAGCAAAACAGCCAGCCACTGACTCTTATCTCTACCTTGGTCTGAAATGGCAATCCTGCCTCGAGGAATATCAGAATGAGACTGTGTCTGAGAGCTGTCTCCTCCTATTTTATATTCCTCTTTAGGCCTGTGATTAAATGCATGCACCATTACCACCTGGTTTCTATGGCAAACTAGTGTGGCAAATAATATTGTGGGAAAACCATGGAAATGAGGAAGGAATATCTCACATACTCTTATTTAAATGGAAGTGAAGACACACATGTTGATTTACTATATCTTCTCCATTTTACCACCTCAGATAATCACATAAATGATTTTAAAAATCCCATTTATGTATATAGGTCTGTGTATAAATATGAAAAACCTGTTATCGGAAGAGATCTTTAAGTTATGTTGTCGAGGAATTATTTTTCATCATTAGATAAAAGTGAAGTACTAACAGTTATTTCACATATTTGATCTGTATTGAAAATATGTTCAATTTAATTAAATATGTCATGACTTGTGATTACTCTGCACATTTATTTCCAGTTAGTTCATTCTGTTCTAACAAAATGTCAGAAATATGTCATGGTTCCATTCCTTAGACCTAACTCTGTATCTTAGCAGAAGGTTAGAAGTAGAGGAATTGTAATCCCTTGATTCTGTCCAGTTGGCCTCTATACTTTGCTCACATGTATTAGAATATATTTCCTTATATAATTTCTTAGGGCTGCTACCGCTGTAATGAAATTCCATCACCAAAAACAAATTGGGGAAGAAAGGCTTTATTTAATATGTACATACTAGTACATCATTGGAAGATATCATGGCATAAACCCAAAAAGATTGAAAATCATGTAGGTAGTGACTGATGAATAGCCTATGGATAGGTGGTGTTTACTGACTAGCTCTCTGCACTTTTACAGAAATTAAGGCCACCAGTCCATAGATGACACCACCAACAAAGGACTGTGCTCTCCCTAAAATCATTAATTTTTAAAATTGCCTTCAATGCTTATCTACAGGCAGATCTTATAGAGGCATTTTTAAAAGTGAGGTTCCAAACTCTCCAATGACTACAGTATGTGTCAAGTTGACAATAACCTGGTTAGCACACACAGAGAATTATAGTTTCAGTGACAGGGACATCAGCTTTGTCACAGAGTGCCAAGTTTCAGCTACTCTTATTGATTCCTTTATGCCTTTAAACACCACACCGTCTGAGTAAATCTTATGTTACCAAATTTGGATGCTAACACAGGGTATAACCTTGACTTTTACTTCTCAGGAAACACCTACTAGAATCCTTAACCTTAATCATGTTGATTTTTTCTTCATCACAACTCACTCTTCAGCCACAATTGACCAGCATCCATTGTCTGAGCAAAGAAAAGGTTTTACTATAGTTGTTCTGATTCTGTCTCTTTCCCATTTTTATTGAAAATTGATTTCTCTTCTATAATATCTTCTATTAGAGTTTCCTATACCTCTGTCCCTCATATGTATCTTCTAGAATATATACCATATACCATAATTTCTAACCTTGTGCCTTGCCAATACAAATAGATAAAAATGAACTTCAAAATGTCGGTTTCAGAAATAGCTTCCAATCCCTCTTTCCTCATATATATTAGAATATATACCATATACCATAATTACATCACACTGTGCATGTAAAAGAGATGAAGGTGAGTTTCCAGCTGTGGATTTCGGAAAAACCAGGGGATATAACCTGGGAATTCATGAAGACTATGTTGAGGAGTGGTGTGATAATCAGAGAGAAAACAGGAAAGAATATATGAGACATGTTCCTGTAGAAAAGTTTAGTCATTGCCAGGTAGTGGTGGCACATGCCTTTAATCCCAGCACTTGAGAGGTAGAGGCAGGCAGATCTCAGTGAGTTCAAGGTCAGTCTGGTCTACAAGATCTAGTTCCAGGACAGGCTCCACAGCTACAAAGAAACTCTGTTTTGAAAAACCAAAACCAAAAGATAAAGAAATGTTTAGTCATCATACATACACATTAAAGAACATGTGTACACACAGACTCGAGATTACTAATTTAATATCCATAACTATGTTGCATCTTCAACATATTTATATATCCAGTTATGTTAGTCATATATCCCCTTATGTTCTAGAGCTTTGAGGAAGATTAACAACTGTAATGGCCCACATTCCTCACTTCTGAGTCCAGGACAACACATATGTGGGTGAATGGAAACCATGTTCCAATCTATCTGTTTTTAGCCTCTGTAGGCAAACTCCAAAGCAGTCTTGAACTTTTCAGATGTACCAAAAAGAAAACAATACCAAGCTTTCTCTGAGTTCCAATATGGCAAAGACAAAAAGTTTCAGTATAGAGCGATTGAGTTGTTTAGGAGGAAATGAGTGGTTTCGGTGTACAAAACCTTCTATACATGTTGGATCCTCTGATGGGGTTTATTCTTTATTTGTAATCACAGGACTCTTCATAGCTTGTCCTTGTTCTTCCTTAGAGATTTAAAGTAAAGCCATGTTTATGTCTCAAAGCTTTATTGCCACAGTTCTGGAGTATAGTTGGGAACAAGTACCTTCACCTGCCTGTGGGCTCTAAAAGGAGTGAGATGTGTTATCTTAGAAATGAAAAATGATACAACATGATCAGTGTCTATTTATCTGTATCTGGCAGATGGCAGATATAACCCTGTGGGTACCACTTTCATATGTTTCCCTTCTTCACACTAAGTACCTTCCCATCAAATGCTTCTCTAGACTATGTACTTACCCATATGAATATTTTTAAACCCCAAGCTTTTTATATAGGAACAACACAGGTACCCACCCAGCTTAAGCAAAAAGTAGATTACAATGGTATAAAGGAAGCATTTTCAGAACTCACCCTAGAAACAACACAGGGGCTAATTAGCTTGAAGTTCCAACTCTCTTGTAAGGTCTGGATAACCTGAAGTTGTCAAATGCTAGGACTCTTCAGTCAGACTGCTTTATTCTTAACCCATGTTCTGATTCTCATTATAGGTTCTTGATTTCTATTATCAAGCAGGTTGTGCAGTGTCTAGTTTCCCTGATCTACTATTTATGATACTACCTGTCCACTTTAGCCACCTTCTCAGCCTGTGCCTACCCTGGTCAAAACAGCTCAGATGTCTCCTGAAGTAAAAAAAATATATATATTATTTTAGTGGCAGACTTTGCTTCTAAATACTGCCTTGTCATGCCATAGATCTTTCTTTCCTGATGATCTTTGGGAGTAGGGAGAGATAGTTTTCTTTCATTTTGATTATTCACTGACCTGAGGGCTTTATGCCTGTCCTTGATGAAAATCTGCCTATATTCTGTACGAGTACTACTTGGTCAAACCTTGAATCCTTAGTTTCATGATTGTGTAATTAAATGTAATAGGGAATGTGGATACTAGTTGGAAATTCATGGTGAAAAGAGGTGGAATAGTAAACAAAAAAAATCTATGGTCTGAATACAGGCTTGAACATATCTCTGAACATTGACCAACAGAGTTTTAATGAACTCAATTTGTTAGCTGACCCTGTACTCAGTGCCAAACAGGTGTGAAGTTCACATAGCCAGCAGTTGTCTCTGGGAAATAACTAGAATCTGTTCATTATGGTACCATAACATAACTCTAATAGTCACCTAATATAAACCTTGCCACTGTGACCATCCCATGCTGTTGACTCTGTCCTGTAATGATCAGAAAATTCTAAATTGTAGGGCCCATGGGTCTACCCCTGCTCCTGGGGTTCATATTGAGGGCAGTTTCTGGTCAGCCAGCTAAAACATCCTGTTTGTTCCTGTGCTCCCTCTGCCTTACCTGGTGATTAGCTATAGGACATTGTTGACTCCACCTTGGGAGTGGTAATTTTCAACCTGTCTGGGGGTTTTCCATTGTGCAGCAGCTAGGTATTTAAAGTTTTTTCCAAGTTTAAATAAATGGCATTTGGCTGATCTCCTCTCACATGACCCAGGTTTCTTGTGTGTTCTTTTGATCTGCAGGCTCTTTCCTGGCTCGCATATGGTACAGTGGTGTATGAAATGTAATGAGAGAGTTATGCAGGTATTAGAGTTGGAGGCCTCAGTGAGATCAGGAGTTACAGTTGGAGACCCATCAGCGAGATGGGGAAGTAGGGGACCCCTGAGAGATTGTCCTCAGATGCTGGCCAGCAGTCAAGAAATTGATTGGTGAGGGTGAATTGAAAATGGGTTCAAGTAATTCTGTTCCAGTGTTAATGGGCCAATTAACAGGCCAATTGTTAGTTCTTTTAGAGAAACATGACACCGGTATTAAAATTGAGACAGAGCAAGAGATCATTAAGACAATTTTAGAGTTTAATCCCTGGTTTCTACATGTAGGGGGCTTTAATATTACTGATTGTGAACAGGTAAAGGCTGACCTTCAGAAAGCATTGAATGAGCGAGGGCCAGAAGAATTTCCCATAGCAATATTTTCACTATGGTGCTTAGTCAGAGATGCTCTTCTCAGTGATGATGTAAAAGTAAAAGAGCAATTAGAGAATTTGAACAAAACTTTTAAGGAGTTTCAGGATGTAGAATCAGTGAGTTCTATTAAGAGCTTTGAGGAGGGGAAGTTGAGAGTACTAAGAGGGATATAGAAGAGGAAGAAGAAATTTTAGAAAAGGAGATTTCACTGATAAAAAAGAAGTTAGAAAAAGAAGAAAGGAAGGGAGCAAACAGAGATGTCTCCACGAGACTTCTGCCGCAAAACCAATTCCTTGCCACTTCAAATCCTTTTGCTGCTGCTTTCTCCCCTATAGACTTAGAGGTGGAAATCTGAGAGATCCAAAATAGACTAAATAATCTAAGTAGAGAAAGACAAATTTATCCTGTTTTGGAAGTTATCGATCTGCAAGGACAGAGGATCAGGCAGCATAACCCTTTGGCCTTTAAGGACATTAAGCAACTAAAAGAAGCAGTTACAGCCTATGGAACTCATGTCCCCTTCACTGTGGCTTTAATGTTATCCTTTGTGGAACTCAACCTTACACTCATTGACTGGATGCAGCTTTGCAGGTCTTGTCTTTTCGGGGGAGATTATTTGGTGATTATTATGAAGAGGCGAAATGCAGGAAAATTGCAAAAACCCTGCACTGCATAATGCCACTGCGGCTTTCCCCGAGCATAACCTTGACATGTTAACTGGTGCACAACAGTATACTGGCTTAGCAGCACAGATTGCTTATGACCCTGCTGTTTATGCTCAGATAGCTGCTGTGGCCATTACAGCTTGGAAAGCTTTGCCTAATAAAGGAGCAGGAGTACAACTGTCTAAGGTCCTTCAAAAACCTTCAGAACCTATTCTGAGTTTGTTGACTGCCTGTTACAGCTGAGAAGTTGCATTTTTGGGGATGCGGATACAGCTTTGCTGGTCATAAAGCAATTGGCCTATGAAAATGCTAACAAATACTGTCAAGAGGCTATACGCCCCCATAGAAATAGAAGTTTAAATGAATTTATCTGGTTATGCAGGGACATTGATGGCACTCATGTGATAGGTCAGATAGTTGTTTCTGCCCTCAGGGAGAGTCAAGGCAGAGCTAGAGCAAAGAAATGTTTTCAATGTGGAAGGTAAGGACACATCAAAAGGAATTGCCCTGTGGGTAAAGGGCCAGTTAATCAGTCCAGGGGAAATCCAGGTGTTTGCCCAAAATGTTAAAAGGGGGCTCATTGGGAAAATGACTGTCACTCTAAAACTAACATTCAAGGAAATCTCATCCTCGTATTGGGTAATGGGAGGAGGGGTCTGCCCCAGGTCCACAAAACACAAGTGTACGGGGCCATGAGTGGACCAGCTGTTCTCATCAGATTCATTCCTCAAAGAAATGCCTCACTGTCTACAACCTTGTCCTAGGCACCCCAGGAAGTGCAGGACTAGACCTCTGTACCTCTGTCTGGGCAGTATTGACCCCACAAATGGGTGTGCAGGCCTTGGGGACTGGAATATATGGACCTATTCCAGAAGGTTCAGTAGGTATAGTCTTGAGTAGAAGTAGTTCTGCATTTAAAGGCATTAAAATTTTACCAGGAATTATAGACTGTGATTATATTGGAGAAATTAAAATTATGATTGAAGCTGGTATGGGAGTCCTTGTCATTCCTCAAGGAGCGAGAATAGCTCAACTAGTGTTTTTGGCCATGTTTTGCTCTACTAATCCATTTTTTAAACAAGAACAAGGGGATAAGGGGTTTGGCTCCATGGGATTCCCTGGAGCATTTTGGGTTTCTAGTTTAGAGAACCACCCCACACTTACATTAACAATCAATGGGAAAAGGTTCCAAGGCCTTCCAGATACAGGGCTGATAGTTCTGTGATTGCTAAAAAAAACACTAGCCCGCAGCCTGGCCTCTACAGCCAGCCTCTACGGCATTACAGGGGGTAGGAATGGCCAGTTCTCCAGAGTACAGTATACAATCTAAATATTAAATGGCCATAAGGGCATTTTAAAACCATTTGTTCTGGAACACCATCCTCCCAATTTGTGGGGAAGAGATGTTTTGCAAGCTATGGGAACAGTTCTGACCACTCACCCTGTAAAATGCATGTTAACAAACCAGGCTTTGTCCCTGGTTGGGGGTTAGGCAAAAGTCTGCAGGGAGATATACAGATTTTAGAAGAAAAGAAAATAATACAACAGTTACCTGGACAGTGTGCAGGATTAGGGAATTTTTCTTAGGGGCCATTGTAGAGCAGCGAGAAAGCATTCCCATAAAATGGAAAACTGAAAAACCTGTATGGATAGAGCAATGACCCTTAAGTAAGGAAAAATTACAGGCTGCTCAAACTCTGGTCCAGGAATAGCCGGAGGCAGAACACATAGTGCCATCCACTTCTCCCTGGAATACTCCTATCTTTGTTATTGAGAAAAAGTCTGGTAAATGGAGGCTGCTGCAAGATCTTAGAGCAGTAAATGATTGTATGGAAATTATGGGGACAACTCAACCTGGGTTGCCTCAGCCTGTGGGTATTCCTGCAGGATACCATCTTTTAGTTATTGACCTGAAGGATTGTTTTTTTCACCATTCCTTTGCATCCAAAAGACTCTGATAAATTTGCTTTTAGTTTACCGTCTATAAATTTCAAAGAACTGTAGAGACACTACCAATGGGTAACATTACGCCAGGGCATGGCCAATAGTCCTGTCATCTGCCAAATGTTTGTGGCCTGGGTTATTGCCCCGATAAGGTATAAATATTCTCAACTGTATATCATTCATTATATGGATGATACAGTTCTTGAGCCTTTTGCTGACTTGCAGGAATGCCTAGCACATGCTGGGTTGATGATTGCCTCTGAAAAGGTACAACAACAGTTTCCATATCAATACTTGTGACATCAGCTGTTGCAGACAGGAATAAAACCACAGAAAGTTACTCTTCACTTGAATAAACTACAAACTTTGAATGACTTTCAAAAATTGCTTGGAGACCTCAATTGGGTCCGGCCCAGTCTGGGAATTCCTACTGGAGTCTCAAAACCACTTTTTGACATTCTGCAGGGGAATCCAGATCCAACCTCCTTACGTAAGTTAACACCTCAGGCAAGGCAATGTATTACTTTAATTGAAGAAAAGCTTGCCTCTGTTCATATTCATTATATTGACTATAGTCAGCCACTGCTGTTGATAATTTTTCCCTCTCAGCATAGTCCTACTGGAGTTTTTTGGCAGCAAGGACCCATCTTATGTGTACATGAACATGTGTCACCTGTAAAAATTGTTATCTCATATCCATCATATTCAGAAATGGTATAAACTTAGTTTGCAAACCTTTGGAATGCTACCTGATAAGGTAATTACACCATATACTCAGGCAGAAATAATTGGCAGAAATTGGCTGCAAAATTTTGCTGAATATTGGACCTTTTTTATGCACTAATCCCTGCAGGTTTGATAATCATTATCCTTCTGATAAGTTGGTCACCTTTTTCAAAAATTATCCAGTATGCTTCCCTAAAGTTATTTCTTTGCAGCCTCTGGCAGGGGCACAGAATGTGTTTACTGATGGGTCTTCCACCAGGAGAGCTGTGGTGCCTCCCCTCCTGATTTTCATATTCAGCCTGTTAATGCTAAATCAGCTCAGGTGGCTGAATTGGTCGCTGTAGAAATGGTCTTAGAGAAATATGCTGATAGTCCATTTTACCTTTTTACTGACAGTCAATATACAAGCAAAATTCTTGCACCTTTGGAAACTGCAGCTTATATTGCCTCTGTTTCTCGAGCCCAGAGGCAGTTATTGGCTATTCAAACTTTACATTGGTCCTGATCTGTTCCCATTTACATAGGGCATTTCTGGGCTCATACTGACCTTCCTAGTCCCTTGAGCAAGGGGAATGCATTGGCTGATCAGCTTCCTCGTCAAATTTGTGCAGTTAGTCAAGAATCTTATGAAGCTGCAGAAAAAAAGCTCATAATCATTTTCATTTCAAGCTGGGTCTTTAAGATTTTATTTTAATATACCTCAAGAGCAAGCCACTGATATTGTTGAAAAATGCTCTCTGTGTACAGAACTTTTAGCTGTTCCCCATTTGGGAGTTAATCTTCATGGGCTTGCTCCTAATCATTTATGGCAAATGGATGTTACCCTTGTTCCTTCTTTTGGGCATATGCAATATGTTCATGTAAAAGTAGATACATATTCTCATCTTATTTTTGCCTCACCCCATACAGGAGAAAAATTACAGGATGTTAGAAGTCACTCTCTCCAGGCTCTTGCCTTCATGGGAGTTCCAAAAACTGCAGAACCTGACAATGAGCCAGCCTACACCAGCACTGGCTTTGCTAAATTTTGATCTGAGTTCTCTATTTCTCATAAATCAGGAATACCTTATAATCCTCAAGGACAAGCTATAGTGGAGCAAGTGCATAGTATGCTCAAAGCCTATTTGCATAAAACAAAAAAAGAGGGAATATGGTTCCACCCCCAGAGACCATTTGCCTTTTATTTTATACATTTTAAATTTTTTGACTGTTGATGCTCAATTTCGTACCACTGCATTGGTGGCCAGTTTCTTCTGGGAGGCCTCATGTCAAATGGAAGAATCTAGCAGATGGCACTTGGTGTGGTCCAGATCCCGTACTGGTGTGGGGAAGAGGGTCTGTTTGTGTTTTCCCACAGGATGCTGACAGTCCAATATGGGTACCTTAGCATCTGGTGCGTGCTGTGGATTTTCCTGCCCAGAAGCCTGAAGACAGGACAGAGCCAAGAGGTCAAATAGACACTGGCTTGTCAACTGAAGAGTTGCTGGGATTCTGAGGAGCTGGATGTGGTGGTCTGAGTGCCAAGGATTGTTCCTCTATCAACCCATCCCATGATAATGGCAGCCATTGCTGTGGCTGCCAGAGCAGCTAGGGCTGATGGCTTCTGCTAGCACAATGGATACCTTATCAGGTTGCAAATGCCTTGGCCACTCAAATAGAGTGAAATTTACAAATGAATATTGCAGTTAAATTTGCAATTGATTTTGCTTAAAGACCACTGCTAGGTTATCACAGACCCTGGAATTCACAGTTTACGAATTAGCTCTTCAGATTATTCTAGTTAACTATACCAGGGTTCCTCCCACCAGCACTGAGACCTTACTTAAAGGGCTCCAATTTGGGCAGACTTATTCAGGATTGAGCAGACACAGCCTCCTTAAGGAGTGCTTATATGTGCTGGAGCACCATCTTCATGGTTTTGAAAGACATCCGGATGGGGGAGAGTCTCACTCAAGTCTCGGGATAACATGAACCCCCAGGAACTCAAAAGAAACTGTCCTTACTGCAATCACACGAGGTTTATTGACAAGTACCAGAGCTCTGGGGCCGAGACTCATAGCCCACGCAGGAGAGGAGTTCGAACCCGAGTAGCTGGGAGAAGGTGTTTTTAAGGGAAGAAACCACAACCCAGTAATCTAAAGGGGGTGGGGAGGGCATCACTGGAAAACTCTGAAAATACCAGTGATCATTGAAAATTCCAAAAATACCAGTGATCATCACAAGGGGATAACTCCCTGTTTATTCTCAAGATTATAATCTAACTTTATCTTCAGCTAGTTCCTGAAACAGGGTCACTGACCCAGCTAACCTAGATTTTTTTGGCTCTCCTCTTCCTGCTAGAGGGGCCTGGATTTATCCAGGTCTTTCATCTCCCCAATTCTTCTAGTACGTAGTTCTAATTATAGAACTAGATTTCAGTATCTTCTTGACCTCATAAAGTGCTATATTGTTGATTTAACATCAAAATCTGAACAGCACCTATTCTTTCTCTAATGAAGATAATTAGTTTATTTAATATACATGGACCTATAATCAGTAGCAGAAGCAAAATTAGGAATGGTCCCATAAGGGAAGATATCAGAGTAGTCATCCAAAACCAGCTCTCAAACCATCCCTGATGTGCTTCTCTGTCTCTTTGTCTTTTGTCTAACCTTTCTCTAAGTTTACTCATGGAGTCTTTAATTACTCCTGAATGGTCCACATAGAAACAACATTCCTCTCTGAGAGCAGTGCATAATCCTGCATCTTTTAAGAATAACAAATCTAATCCCCTTCTATTCTGTAAGATCACTTCTGAAAGGGAAGTCAATGACTCTTAGAGTTTAGAAACAGATTGTTCTAGAGCCCTCAAATCTTCATCCATGGCTATTCTTAATTCATTAAAGTACTGAGGGACCTGTATTAGGGCAGCAGTACCTGTCCCAACACCGGCAGCTACCCCAAGGCCCATGATTACTGCTAGTGTCAGAGAAATAGGTTCTCATCAAAAGCGAGTAGGGTGCTTGTCAAACTCATCTTCAAGCATGTTATCTGGATGATAAAAGACCCTAGGTACCAGTTGTACAAGCACACAGTAATCTTTGGTGTCATTAAAAACTGATGGCAACATGCAAGGTGTCAGGCCTTTACTACAAGCCCACCATTTATCTAAACCAGGAGCCAAGTACCTGGTGTCAGGAGTCTTAGGGCTCTTAAGAGTCTCATTACATAAACTTAGTAAGAGTCAGCCTATGATTAGTCCCCAAACATAAGCCTCCTGACTGGTGGTGCTGTTAAAAGCCCTGGATACTGCAATTTGGGTTGTTCGGAGCTTGCTTCATGTGGGAGGCATGGATTCAGGCAGAGATGCATACTTCTTTCAGTTGTTCCCAGGTCTGGTGTCTCACCACTTCAAGGGCCTTTAGGTGGACAAATAAAGGTCTAGAAAGAATAGCATCAGGATTATACATTCCAACAGACTCAGTGAGCAGTGGCGGTCCCCAACATAGGATCTCATAAGGGGTGAGTTTCAATCGCTCTAGTTGTGTTCCAAACTCGGAATAGGGCAAAGGGAAGGAGGGCTGTCCAGTCATTCACAAAGGTCTCTAGGGCCAATTGTCAGGGTCTCTTTTAAGGTTCTAGTCATCCTGTCTATCTGACCTGACTCTGGGGTCAGTAAGCACAATGTAATTTCCAATTGATCTCCAGTTGGGTGGCCAGTCCCTGACTTTACCTGGGCAACAAAGGCAGGTCCATTATCAGACCTGATTACCTTGGGTATCCTGAACCTCAGGAAGATTTTTTTATGATCTTCTTAGCCACCATATTTGCTGTCTCGGTCCTGGTAGGAAAAGCTTCTACCCAGCCTGAAAAAGTATCTATAAAAACTAGTAAGTACTTGTCACCATATCTGGCTGGCTTAATTTCAGTAAAATCTACCTCCCAATTGGTCCCAGGCCAGTTGCCCCTGAGGCTCTTCCCAGGAGTATATATTGAGTCATAGCACAGGCCTTGCAGCTTTTGACTACTTCTTCTGCCAAGTCAGAGAGTCCCAAACATATTAGTTGGAGGACCTAACCACATCTTTTAGTTTCTTGGCCCCCAAGGGGGTCAGGTAATGTAAGTTGGCAACATACTTGTGCCCTTCTTTTTGTGGGAGGATTAGTTTTCCTCCTTCTGTCTCTACTGTCCCATATGGGGTTTTCCTTACCAGTTCTAATTTGCCCATAACTTATAGTCCTAGGGGGTGTATCCTGCAGATGTTAATAGTCCTCTTTGTCTGAATATTGCTCCATGTATATGGGCAGTAGCAAAAGCATACCTGCTGTCACTGTAGATGTTGATAGACTTCCCCTCTGCCATTGGTAGAGCTTGTATCAAAGCCATGAGTTCGGCATTTGGGGCTGATGTCCTTCAGGGAGGCTATGCCCAGATTATTTGCTTCCAGTCCACCATTGCTGCCCCTGCCTTCTGCTTACCTTTAACCATGAAACTGCTGCCGTCCATATACCAGCTCAGATTCCCAGGCCAAGGCTGATCCTTCAGAACATTTTGGGTACGAGCCTCTTCTGCCAAAATGTCAGCACAATGATGGGTAGGTGAGGTATCATCAGTCTCGGGCAGTAGGGGCGCGGGATTGAGGACTTCAGGGGGAGCAAAGTTTCAGTTAAAAAAGGCTTTGATCACCTCTGGACCAGTTCGAGTAAACTTGATCTGGATCTTCAACTTTGTTAACAAGTCTCTTTCTAATAAAGGCATGGGACTCTCAGGGATAGCCAGGAAGGAATGAGTCACTTGTCTTCTCCCCAAATCTACAGTTCGTAAGGTGGTCCACAGACATTGTTTCTGTCCAGTTGCCCCAATTACTATAGTCTTTGTATTCTTTAATTTTCCCAGTGGTTGTTTCAGCACAGAGTGGAAGGCCCGTGTCCACTAGAAAATCCATAGGGGTCCCCTCCACAGTCAGGGTTACCCTAGGCACTGGGGAGGGGGTCCAAGTCCTGTCCCCTCTGATCATCTTCTTCTAGGGCCAGTAACTTAGAGGCCCTTCCTTTCTTCTTTGGGCATTCTCTTGCCCAATGTCCTTTTCCTTTGCAATAAGCACATTGGTCTTTGTCCAAGGGGTGCCTCTGTTCGTCTTCATTCATCTTTGGTCTTCTGTTGCCCAGGTTCTATCTATCTAGATCTTGTCTTCCCTTTCTCTCCTACCATTGTTGCCAAAATTCTACCAAATTTCTCTCTTGTCTATGATCCCTCCAGTCCTCTCTTTCTTCTGCCTCCCACCCCTCCCCTCACTTCTCTTCCTCAGTCTCTCACTTATGAAACACTTTCTCTGCCTCCTTAACCAAATCCTGCAAGGTATAATCCTGCAACCCTTCTAACCGCTGTAACTTTTCTTAATATCTGATGCTGACTGTCCTATGAAGGCCATAGCTATGGCTGCTTGCTGACCCTCAGAGGTTGGGTCAAAGGGAGTATAACGCCTGTAAGCCTCCTTTAAATATTCAAGAAACACAGATGGTGGTTCAACCAGCCCCTGAAGAACCTCTCTTACCTTAGCCAAATTAGTGGGGCATCTTGTGGACCCTTGAAGACCAGCCATGAGAGCCCTGAGGCAATAGACTGTCGGCTGCTCCCTACCTGCTTTAAGTTTGACCTTGAAAACATACACAAGGAACTAGATAAGGCACATTACTGTTTACACATTTTTTTAACCAGAATCTCTCTTGCTTTTTAGACAACATACCAAAAATTTCTCTTGCTTTTTAGACAACATATCAAAAATTTCTCTTGCCTTTTAGACAACATAAAAACTTTTACCAAAGTCTTTTTTGTGGTTTTTCTCAGTGGGGATGTATGGCTACATTTTAAACAAGAACAGCACATAAAATCCTGTACCAGTATGAAACATTTGAGAACAACAATAGTTTTTTCTTAACATTAACCAACAATAATTTGTAAACAACAGCACATAAAATCCTGTATTAGTGTGAAACATTTGAGACCAGCAATGAATTTTTGTTTTAACATTAACCAACAATAATTTGTAAACAAGAACAGCACATAAAATCCTGTACCAGTGTAAAACATTTGAGACCAGCAATAGTTGTTTTTTTAACATTAACCAACAATAATTTGTAACCAGCCCCTATAAATGATGACAGATACTTATAATACTTATAACCCAAGGGATCTGAGAGTTCTTCACCTGCAGAGCCAAGCCTTGGTCAGCTTAGACCAGAGGTTTGAGGCATGCAGCTCCCAGGGCAGGCAGAGGGAACTCATCCATCAGCACAGGGGGAAGGGGGAAGGGTGGTATGCAGCACTAGGGAAAAGATTGTTAATCTCTTTAGGTCATAGCGATTACCCTCATATTTTTTATTTAGTGTTTGAAATCCTATTGGGGTACATCCACCTTCTACAACTGTGTCTGGCAGCCTCGATACCTTGTAACAGCAAGACTGAATAGCCCAGCCATCCATACAAGCATGCTGCCCCGCAGCCATGTGCTTGGGGCCGAGGCTGACTTTTTCTTTATGAAATATACCCCTATGTTTATGGCCCTATCTCTGAAGTCTTGTAAGTGGTCACAATATCAAAGTTAAAAGAAGTCATGATTTGAGTATGTCAGTGGCAGTCTAAGTCAGGACAAAAGCACAACACACATTACACAGACATACAGGACAATGGCACCAAACAAACCAAAGACACGGCTTCAAGCTGCTTTGTGGGTGTGACCTGCCCCGCTACCAAAATAAGACTGCTATCCACTCATGTCTCTACAGAGAACTGACCATGCCACTTGCGTGTCATACCACAGAACTGAGAAACGCCACCCGCGAATCTCACCAGAGAACTGAACGTGCTACCTGTGCGTAAGACAAAACAGAGACTGAAGATACACAGAGAAAGGCTAACAAAACTTAGATAGACAAACCCACTGATCCAGAGTCAAGGTCACAGTCTGTCCCAATTGTCAGAGTCATAAGTAAGACAAAACAAAAGACTGAAGACACATAAACAAATGTCCGTCTCCACCGAGACAGACAAAACCATTCCAGAAATACAGACAGCCAAGAGAACATAGTTCCTCCAATCCAGAAGAACTTCCCTAACCTCATCAGCACCCAGATGGGAATCTCCCAGGCATCCCTGGGTCCCTTCTCACCTCCTAGGACATCTCCCAGGGTGGCAGTCGGTGATCTAGCACGTCTGCTGATCATTCCCTCCATCTCCTCCCAAGATGCAAGTGACTGCAAAACCGAAACCGAAAATACAGAACCTGCTGGCACGGAAACACAAAGACACAAACATGATTGTAAACCCGAAAGTACAGAACCTGAACCTTAATCCAGCTGGCACAAAAACATAAAGACACAGACATGACTGTAAACCCAAAAGTACAGAACCTGAACCTGAATTCAGCTGGCACATGGAAACATAAAGATACAGACACACAGACAATGTCTCACCTCCAATTGGGTCTTTGGAGATGAGGGTGGTCGCCAATCGCGGACAAGCCCCCAAATGAAAGCCCTCTGGATCAGGGAGAGTCTCACTCAAGTCTCAGGATAACACTACCCCCCAGTAACTCATGACAGACCGTCCTTGCTGTTATCACATGAGGTTTATTGACAAGTACCAGAGCTCTGGGGCTGAGACTCATACCTCACACAGGGGAGGCGTTTGACCCCAAATAGCTGGGAGAAGGTGTTTTTAAGGGAAGAAACCACAACCCAGTGGGGAGGTCGTCACTAGAAAATTCTGAAAATACCAGTGATCATTGAAAATTCCAAAAATACCAGTGATCATCATCACAAGGGGATAACTCCCTGTTTATTCTCAAGATTATAATCTAACTTTATCTTCAGCTAGTTCCTGAAACAGGGTCACTGACCCAGCTAACCTAGATTTTTTTGGCTCTCCTCTTCCTGCTAGAGAGGTCTGGATTTATTCAGGTCTTTCAGTTTTATGGTGTCAGAGAGAAAGGCAAGCTCAGGTCAATGTTGCCACTTGGCGAATCTTCTTAGCGATTGCCCTGGAGGATCTTCTGGTGCAAATCTGGCTGAACTCAGTGATGGGTGACTAGTGAACCAATGACGGGAAAGGTTTTTGGGTGGCTGCACCAACCTAAGACAGGAAATGTGTTTAGACATGGACATTGTCCCATGACGGGTAAGTGGTAGTGCCTGACGTCCAATGCCACCTAAGACAGGCCTAGTCATATAATTTACATAAAAGGGGGACCTGTACAGCCCATGGATCTAGCCCTGCTCCTGGGATTCATCTTGAGGACAGTTTCTGGTCAGCCAGCTAAAACATCCTGTTTGTTCCTGTGCTCCCTCTGCCCTGCCTGGTGATTAGCTATAGGGCATTGTTGACTCCAACTTGGGTGTGCTAATTTCCCACCTGCCTGGGGATTATTCCATTGTGCAGCAGCTAGGTATTTAAGGTTTTCCCTAAATTTGAATGAATGGCATTCGGCTGATCTCTTTTCCAATAACCCAGGTCTCTTGTGTGTTCTTTCAATCTTCTGCCTCTTGCCTGGCTCACATATGGCACAGTGGCATGTGAACTGTACTGAGAGAGTAACGCAGGTGCTACAATAAATACCTTTTTGGACTTTTTAAACTTACCCATACAACATCATGGGGAGTTTAGCTATAACTTTTTAAAGGATCATCCTATCTGGCTTGTTCACTGTTTTCCTGCATATATAGAAAAGAACAGGCTGAGTCAGAGGAGGACTCTAATCTGATTATGCAGCCTATTCTTCCCACCTATTTCATGCATTTCTGCCCTATGCCAACAGGGACTCAGAGAGAGACTAGAGTATATAATGATGCCTCCATCTGTTCCTTTATAAGAAAGCAATGAGTCTTGCTAGGAAAAGACGTTATGCTTCAGCATTTGGTTGAAAGTACACCCTGCAGTAATCATCGTGTCGTCTATGTGGTGTAAGTAAGAACAATAACCTTACTGATTTCCCAGAGCTTATCTTGGTGGAATTTAGATAGGTCTGCTCTTTTGAACATATTTAGCAGAAATAGTGGGAATACTTTACATTTCTCTCCATATGAAGTGGTGTTTGTCCTATTTGTGGTAGTTGCAAGCATGAAACTAAACTGCAGATGAGTTTTGGAAATCAAAGATGTTGTTCATGATATGGGGAACAAGACAAATTGGAGGTGGGCCTTTCTGTCCCAGGAACCACTCCCCAAATAACCACACAGATGTTAATTATGAATTCTCACCAGTATGTAAGGCTTGTTTGTAGTTAAATCTATCTCTTACAAGTTTAAATTAAGCCATTTCTAATTATCTATGTGCTGCCCTGAGTCTTGTTTATGTCATCTACACACTTCTCACCTTGCTTACCTGCTCACTCTGCATCTCATGGCATGGATCTGAGTCAGCATTGTCTCTGCCTCGAACCTTCTTCCTTGCCATCAGTCAATCCGGTTATTATTAGCAATGAATGCAATATATCTTCATAGTATACAGAAGGCTTATTCCACAACAGCGAATAAACCTATACGCAATTTATAACTGGATTATTTGGTATTTTGATGTCAAGTTTTTTTTTTTTTTAATTCTTTGTATATTTTGATCAGCACTCTGTCAGATGTAGGGTTAGTTAACAACTTTTTACATACTGTGCTTTGCCATTTTATCTTACTGACAGTATTCTTTGTCTTACAGGAGCTTTTCAGTTTCAGGAGGACCCACCTATTAATTGTTGATCTTAGTGTTATATTCAGGACATTGTCTCCTGTGCCAATGCATTTAAGGCTACTTCCTACCTCGTAGTATGTACTCACCCATAAGTGGATGTTAGGTGTAAAGTAAAGGATAACCAGGCTACAATCCACAGACTCTGAGAGGCTAAGTAACAGTGAGGGTCCAAAGAGAGATACATGGATTTTCCCTGGGAAGGGGAAATAGAAGAGAACTCCCGAGAAAACTGGGGGTGTTGGGGGTGTGTAAGTTGGGACTGTGAGGATTCAAGTTGAGTGGGCTTGGAGTGGGATGAATGGAGAGAATAATGAAAGAGATATCTTGATGGGGGAGCATTTTAAGATTAGGGAGAAATCTGATGTTACCAAAACTCCCAGGAATCCATAAGAATGACCCCAGCTAAGACTCTTAGCAATAATAGAGAGGGTGCCTGAACTGGTCTGTTGTAATCAGATTGCTGACTATCCTAATGGTCATCAGAGAATATTCATCTAGTAACAGATGGTAGTATATTTAGAGATCCACAGCCAAGCACCAGGCAAATGTCCAGGTATCTTGTTGAAGAGAGAGAGGAAAATTGTATGAGTCAGGGGTCAAGGTCAAGACAGGGGAACCCACAATGACAGTGGACCTGATCTCATGTGAGTTAATGAACTCTGGGCTGATAGTAAGAAAGACTACATGGGACCGACCTAGGCTTTCTGCATGTGTGTGGCAGTGTGTAGTTTGGTCTGTTTGTGGGGACCTGAACAGTGGGATTAGGATCTGTATCTGGTACTTGAGTGTGATTAGGGAATCTGTATCCCCAAGCTTGGTTGCCTTGTCCAACCCTGATGCTTGGTCCTGCCTCAGGATATGCCATACTTTGTTGATTCCCATGGGAGGACTGTCCATTTCCAAAAAGAGATAGTGGAGGAATGGATACAGGAGGTTAGAAGGGAGGTGTGGAAGGGAATGGTAACAGGGGAGGGTGGGGAAACTGTGGTCTGTAATTAGAAGTTCACAGAAGGCGTCTAGCATAAATCAATACAGGGGAAGACAATCAAGACTAGCCCTGGTTCAGTGAACATTATGCCTCTAGACTAATCAATGTTTTCTTCTCTTGTGAATAGAAATATTATGGGTTGTGAAGATTTGCATACGTAAGACCTCTGCCAGCATTCAGGTCTCATGGATTGAAGGCAGCAGTTAGCACTAAGGTCACAGAAGGAAATAAAGTCACAGTGATATCCCTGAAAATCAACCTAAATATTACTGTAGCACTAGAGTACATGATATCACTGGACTTTTAACATGGGTAGAGTAGAGTAGAGACAGTCAGATTCACCAACACAATCATTGGTATTGAAATGAAGAAATTCACTGTATAAGAGTTAGTGATTCCTGTCCATGACACAGTACCCATAGTGATGTGTGGAAGAAATAATTGGTGCTAGTAGATTGATTTTATGTAAAATATTGATTTTTATTTGATTTAATATGTCCTTGGTTTCAAAACCTTGATATCACTTGACACTTGCTCAGAAGAGATGACACTTGGTGTCCCAAGTTCTTTATCAAGGTTATTTTTAAAGTTATACTAATAAATATAGGGCATTGGCTCACAAATTTGCTTTATTGATTACATAGAGTTAATATCCTTATGGTACTTGAATTATATTCAGTGGATTTATTTTCCCTTTAGGGTAAAATATTCCTGGGCCAGAAGTTGTCTCAGTCAGTAGCATACCTACTTTGAAATTATGAACATCTGAGTTTATTTCTAGAATACATAGATAAATATCCAGGAATAGTATTTTGGCATGCAATCGTAGTGCATGATTGGCAGTGACAGATCTCTGAATTTGGTGTCTAGCCAAACTAGATTATTTGGTGAATTTTAGTGAAAGTAACTGTCTTAAGTGACCCAACATAGTAGGTATTTGTGTCAAAGTTGTATTTTTGAATATAATAGCAAAGTTGTACATATGAGTTCCAAGCAGATAAAACTGCATGTACATGATTTTTTACCAGGTCAAGCTATCCAAAATCTCAGGATCGCTGTTACAGGAACTAATAAAGTGTTAATCCTATTTTAGGAGTCACTGGCATTTGTTGAACTGCTGAAGAAGGAAGAATTTATTTTCTTCAGTAATGTTTGATCTACGAAAATACTCAGTGTCTACGAGAGTTCCATATATCCATGAAGGCACAGGCAGCCCTAAATGAACTCAGTTTCTACTAAAAAATGAGGGAGCCTGGGCTCCATAACCCTATATTTTGACTGGTTATTGTTTTCGGAAATGATATCTCTGGTACAATGGAGAATTTCTACATGATGTGTGAAGCCTACATTTATCTCATTGTATGAAGACAAATTTGCATGAGTTGCTAAGTTGCAATAATAAATTATAGATATCAATTTTCTTCCCTTCCTATAACATAATTGCCACTTGTAATTAACTAGATTTCCAGTAGCAAGCATTGTCTCCCTATTGTTGAGCAGGTCATAAGCACAAATAGACAGGCACTGGATACAACCCAGATACATGTGCTACTATTGCACACTTAAGGTTATTGTGCCATGCTGTTCTTTGATGTGGGTCATAGCCATCATAGCCATTTAGGACTTTAGATTGTTTTCCTCCTTCAGAAGCTTTCACAATCATAATGGATGCATCTACAAAACGCTTCCATACCTAGTGCTCATGGTACATTGCAGTGAAGTGGGCAGAAAAGTTGTGAGGCATCAGAAGATCAGGGAGTATGCTATGATATTGTGTGTCCCAGTAGTATCAGAAGCTCCACCTATAAACTCTCCACAATATGACTATATGAAAATGAAATGAATATGGATGACAGCAATTAATGTGTTAAACAGTCCAACAAAATTCCA
>PVIU01024677.1:0-25138 GCA_004026605.1 Ondatra zibethicus
TTTTTTTTTTTTTTTTTTTTTTTTTTTTTTTTTTTTTTTTTTTTTTTTTTTTTTTTTTTTTTTTTTTTTTTTTTTTTTTTTTTTTTTTTTTTTTTTTTTTTTTTTTTTTTTTTTTTTTTTTTTTTTTTTTTTTTTTTTTTTTGGTTTTTCGAGACAGGGTTTCTCTGTAGCTTTGGAGCCTGTCCTGGAACTAGCTCTTATAGACCAGGCTGGTCTCGAACTCACAGAGATCCGCCTGCCTCTGCCTCCCGAGTGCTGGGATTAAAGGTGTGCACCACCACCGCCCGGCCAGGTTGCTTTTTAATATATCAGCGCTCTGATTCTTATGGCTGGAAAAGACGATATGTGTACCCTAAGCCATTTCCCAGCCAGGTTTCTAACAGCATCTACAAAGCTTGACTTAAAGCTTTGGGGCCCACCTTTGATCCCAATGTTTGACATATTTTTGCCCTGCTTTGGAAGATGAGTTGCATCCTACTACTGAACTGAGAGCTCTTGTGTGTGTGTGTGTGTGTGTGTGTGTGTGTTCATGTGTATATGTGTGTGTGTCTTCCTATGGAGGTCAGAGGTCAACATCAAGTGTTGTTCCTCAGGCTCCATCAACCTTATTGTTGTTGTTTTCTGCTGTTGTTGTGTTGTTATTGTTTTATTTTAGTTAGTTTTGTTTCTGTTTTCTGAGATAGTATCTCACTACGTAGTTCTGTCTGGCCTGGAACTTGCTGTGTAGACCACATTGGCCTTGAACTCTCAGAGTTCTGTCTACTTCTGCTTCCTAAGTGCTGGGACTAAAGGCGTGTACCACTATGCCTGGCCTACCTTGTTGTTGGAAACAGGGTTTCTCACTGACTAGGAACTCAACAGGTGGGTGAGGCCACCTGTTCATCAAGGCCCAGGGATACTTCTGTCGCTGTGTTCCCAGAGGTGGGATTACAAAAACACAGGCAACTATGCTGGCTTCTCTCTGTGGGTTCTAAGGAGAGTTAACTCAAGTCCTCATGCTTGTAAGGCAAGCACTTTGCTGACTGAACTAGCTCTCCAAGCCCAAGATAAAAGTTCTTTTTGTTGTTGTTGTTTTGTTTTGTTTTCGAGACAGGGTTTCGCTGCAGCTTTTGGAACTCATTCTGGAACTAGCTCTTGTAGACCAGGTTGGCCTCAAACTCATAGAGAGCCACCTGCCTCTGCCTCCCGAGTGCTGGGATTAAAGGCATGCGCCGCCACCACCCGGCAAAAGTTCTTTATTGACCTTAACAACTGGTTTGGAATCATCCTCGAAATATTTGTTATTTTGTCTCCCCCTCCCCTGGAGCTAAGGACCAAACCCAGGGCCTTGTGCTTACTAGGCAAGCACTCTAACACTGAGCTAAATCTCCAACCCCTCTTCGAAATGTTTTAATGACATATCACCTTATATTCACACTGTCCTTTAAAAAGTAAACAGAATTTTAAATTAGAGTTCTCTCTTTGGTGGAGGGGGAGCAATTGTAAGTCAGAAGGAACCAGAGTGATACTACACCAGCAGAGCACGAGTGGAGAGCCGCACATCACCGTCTCATCTTGCTAGGCTTTGAAGGGAGAACTTACAGCAGAACCCTTCCACTGCCTCTTCATCTGAACACTTCAAAGCCCTTTATGAACAGTCATTAAGCCTCTGAGCATCGCGGTGACATGGATCATTACCCTGACCAAAGAAGGAAGAAGATAAGTGGAGCAAGTTCCCAGGCTAGGCTGAGTCAGCAGCAGAGCTGCCAGGGAAGCCTTTGTCCTTGCAATGAAAATATTTCTACATCTGTTGTCCCCAAATGTCAGCATAACGTTTAAAATTGAATTGTTGAGGGCTCGGGGTGATGGCTCAGTTAATAAGGTGCCTGTCTTGCAAGCACAAGGGCTTGGGTTCAATCCCATCAATCCCCCAGATCTCAATCCCTAGAATCCGTGCAAAAGCTGGGAAAAGGAGACAGGTAGATCACTAGAACTCCGTGCTTGGACAGAATAAACTACCTGGAGAACTACAGGCCAGTAAAAGACTCTTAAAGAAAGGAAGGAAGAAGGGAGGGAGGGAGGGAGGGAGGGAGGGAGGAAGAGAGGGAGGAAGGAAGGGAGGGAAAGAGGGATGGAGGAAAGAAGGAAGGGAGGGAGGAAAGAAGGAAGGGAGGAAGGAAGGAAGGAGGGAAAGAAAGAAATGGGGGCGGATAATATGGCACAGAGGCTAAAGAAAGGCACTTGTCCCCAAACCCAAAGACCTGAGTTAATCCCTGGGACTCACATGATGGAAGGAGAAAAAAAAACTAACTCTCAAAGTTATACTCTGACCCCCAAACCATGGTGTGTGTGCGTGCATGTGTGCACGCGCACACAGACACACATACATATACACATTAAATAACAGGCTGGCCTGGTTTACAAAGTGAGTTCAGGACAGCCAGGAATATCACGCAGAGAAACCCTGTCTCAAAACACACACAAAACAAAACAAAACAAAAACTGACTTGTTGAAAAGTTGATCTCGCTCTCTCTCTCTCTCTTTTTTTTAAAAAAAAAACAGAAACCAGCTAGTCTAACTAGGGGAGGAGAAAAGGAAAGATGGTGGGTTTATAGGGGGACTAGCCAGGGTTCAGCTACTCTGAGATCCTTTATATCCCTCCCTCCCCTTCCCACCTCCCACTAACTGAGCTTCTACACTCAGATGCTGGCCAGGATAGGACAGCCTGGGCTCCTGGCGGCTGCTGGCCTGGCTTGGCTTAAAGAGCAGTGCCGAGAATCATCCCTACCAGACAGAAAGTGTGTGCTCAGCTCTACCCCATTCTTCTCCAGTTCATTTTCTCCTAAACATAGCTCAGCTCAGCTGGCAGGACTCCAAACTATTTTTAGCTGGGTTCAGAGATCAGGCCAATAAATGGAGATAGGTACCTAAGTTTTAGCTCTAGTTAAACACACACACACACATACACACACACACACACACACACACACACACAGAGCCATTTATATTGTTTTATCCCTTTCATTACAATTGATAATGCTTTCACTTTAGTTTTATTTTTAATTATAGCTCAGGGGAAAGGTCACATGTAGAAAATAGAGCAAAAAGAAGCAAACTGAAATGCCCTTCAATGCTGCCTATTGAGGTTTTGTACCTGTAGCACCCTATTCATAACATACATAAGTATATGCTTGCTTAATTACCACTCATATCCACATAAAGTGCCCAGCATTATACCAAGCTCTCACTTGCCCCTTCTTATGCAAGGTGCCCCAGACATAAATCACTGTCTGACTTTTAACACTTCTCATTAGTTTTAAGATTTTCTTTTCATTTAAGGATCATTAGTCTGTTTTGGTGCTTTGAGACTGTGGCCATTCTAACCATAAAGCCCTTTGTAACTGAGGATAACCTTGAACTCTTTTTTTAAATATATATTTATTTATTTATTAAGCATACAATGTACTACTGACATGGAAGGTACCAGGTCTCATTATAGATGGTTGTGAGCCACCATGTGGTTGCTGGGAATTGAACTCAGAACCTCTGGAAGAGCAGCCAGTGCTCTTAACCTCTGAGCCACCTCTCCAGCCCCAACCTTGAACTCTTAACCCTCCTCCCTCTGCCTCCCAAGTGCTGAGATAAGAGGTGTGCACCATCATACCTGCTTAGTTTGAGCTGTTTTTAAATTTCACACAAAAGAAACTGTGCAACTTATCATTTTTTTTAGATTTATTTATTTATAATATATACAATGGTCTGCCTGCATGTGTCCCTTCAGACAGAAGTTGGCACCAGATCTTATCACTGGTAGTTGTGAGCCACCATATGGTTGCTGGGGATTGAACTCAGGACCTCTGGAAGAGCAGTCAATGCTCTTAACCACTGGGCCATCTCTCCAGCCCGCAACTTATCATTTTTACATCTATGCGACATTCATCTGTGTTGTTACAGGTAGTAGGTAGTTTTTTACCGTGTCAAAGTCTACCATACAAACTTGCTGTGGTTTTGTTTATCGGCTCTTGCTGTGTGACACTTAGCTTGTTTCCAATTTGGGTGTTATTACAAGTAAACTTAAAAGTGAATATTTTAGGGCATGTCTGTTAGTGGTCATATGCACGCATTTTCTTTTAACACATTCTAGGGCTAGAACTGCTGAGTCATAGGATAGGTTCAAATCTGACTCTCAAAGTCATATGAATATTCTGAATTAGCTGCATCATTTTACATTTTCTCTGTTAGTGTGCAGAGTTCTGATGGGCTTGCATCTTCACAAATACTTGATAATATCTATCTTTTTTTTTTTTTTTTTGGTTTTTCGAGACAGGGTTTCTCTGTGGCTTTGGAGCCTGTCCTGGAACTAGCTCTTGTAGACCAGGCTGGTCTCGAACTCACAGAGATCCGCCTGCCTCTGCCTCCTGAGTGCTGGGATTAAAGGTGTGCACCACCACAGCCCAGCAATATCTGTCTTTTAATACTAGCCACATTGTGGTTTTCAATACATTCCCGAATGTGTGTTGTGTACCTTCTTAGATACTTAATGAATATTTAGAATCTTCTCTGAAATCTGTATTTCTTTTAAATTGGATTATTTACCTTTTTGCATTGGTTTTAGGAATTGAGTAGTTAGATATATATGTGTGTACATGCACACACACACGTGTGTCTTCCCCAGGGAGGAGCTCTCCATGTGGTTATCCAACACCAAGTGGCCAGACCTAAAATCATATACATATCTGTAACATTATACAGATTCAGCAGGCTGTATGTTTGTATAATAATATAATTTATACTATAGTATATATAACGATTGAAAAGAGAGGCCATGAATTTAAGACAGAGCAAGGCAGGGTACATGGAAGGGGTTGAAGGGACAGAAGGAGAGGGGAAAATGATGTGATTATATTTTCATTTAAAAAAATAAAGAAATGCCAGGCATGGTGGCACACACCTTTAATCCCAGCACTTGGGAGGCTAAAGTAGGTGTATCTCTGTAAGTTTGAGGCCAACCTGGTCTACATAGTGAGTTCCAGGGCAGCCAGGGCTATAGAAAGAGACCCTGTCTCGAAAAAACAAAATAAATAAATAGAATAAAAAGTTCTTGCTTTTTATGAAATCCTATTTATCAGTCTTTCCTTTCATGATTTAGTATTTTTTTCAATGTTTAAGAATCTTTGATGGCCTTGAAGTTATTGATATATTCTGATTTATTATCCACAAGCTGTATGCTCTGTCATCTAGGACTCTAATCCACTCCAAGGGAATTATCACAGAATATGAAGTAGAGACCAAAGCTCTTTTTATGAGAAGATTAGATAATGTAAGAATATTATTGATTGAATCCAGGAGTGGTGGTTCATGCTTGTTGTAATCCTAGCACTTGGGAGGCTAAATAGAAGAATCACTGTGGATTTGAGGACAGCCTGGGCTACAGAGTGAGAACCTCTCTCAAAGGACAGAAGGAAGGAGAGAAGAGAGGGAGGAAGAATGAAGGGAGTGAGGGATGGAGGAAGGGAGAGAGAAAAGAAGGAAAAGAGGGAGGGAGGAAGAAAGGAATACAAGGGACTGGAGAGATGGCTCAGCAGTTAAGAGCACTGGCTTCTCCTCCAGAGGACCGGGTTCAATTCCCAGCACCCACATGGCAGCTCACAACAACTGTCTGTAACTCCAAGATCTGACACCCTACATACATGCAGGCAAATCATCAATACACATGAAGTAAAAATAAGTAAAAGATATAAATATATATGAAAGGAATGCAAAATCTCCAAGACAGAATTATAGTCTTTAAAAGACTCTCCAGGACTGGGTATATAGCTCAATAATAGAGTACTTGCTTAGCAGGTTTGATATCCTGGACCACAAAGGGCCATCCAGCTTCTCTACTGTGTATGTGTGATACTGTATGTAGACTCTAAGCTCTCTCCCATCAGTTTGTCTATTCCCATGCCAATACCACACTGTCTTCATCTTGTTTTAACTCTTTAAATCCGAACATATAATCTGCCAGCTTTGATCTTTGTCTTGGATATTTTAGATCTTTTAAATTTTCACACACATTTCAGTGTCAGCTTGTCGGTTTTGGCTGCCTTTCAAACAACAACAAGAAGGTGGTAGAAATTTCATTAGACGTATATTGAATTGAGGCTGGAGAGATGGCTCAGTGACTAAGAGCACACCATTCTTGTCAAGGACCCAAGTTCGGTTCCCAGCATCCATATTAGGCAGCTCACAACTACTAGCCACTCCAGCTCAAGAACATCTGGCAATTTCTTCTGGTCTGCTAAAGAACCGGCCACTCGTGCATATATACAGCCACATGGAGACACACACCACATACACATAATTAACATATGATAAACCCCTTAAAAATAATTAAACTCTAAAGTATATTTAAAAGAAATGTATTAAGTCTATAGAGAAATTTTGAGAAGATTTTTCTTTTGCTTATTTCCCTTAGTTTTGTTTAAAAAAAAAAATCTCGCATAGCCCAGGATGGCTCCCAACTTAATTAATATGTAAGAAAGAATGATCTTCATGGATCACCTGTCTCCGCTTCTCAAGTGCTGTGCTAGAACTCCTTATACAGACCAAGCTGGCCTCGAACTCACAGAGATCCACCTGCCTCTGCCTCCCGAGTGCTGGAATTAAAGGTGTGCGCCTCCACACCCATCTCTAGATGGACTTCTTGATACTGTGTTTTGCAGTTCTTCTGCCGAATGTGATATATAACCCCATTTCTTTTGTCTTCTTTAACCACGCTCTGCTTTTCTCACTTTATAGTGTTAATGTATGCATAACTATGCCACTAAATATTCTCCTAAAACATGACATTTAATGAACTCACAGTATCTACTATTTGGAAATACCACAAATTAAGTTTATCCCAAATACTGGGCATTTATTTCTAATATGTTGTTCTTATGAGAAATTTGGAAATAGTCAACATTACAAATTATCTTTTCTTCTCTGTATTTTTGAGACAGGCTCTCTCACTGAATCTAAAGCTCATCCATCTAGTTAGGCTGGCCAGCCAATGAACCCCAAGGGCTCCATCCATCTCTGGCCTCTTATCCAGCACTGCAGGTACAGATACACACCACTGTGCCAAAGTTTTCATGTAGGTGATGGAGTCCAAACTTATGCTTGTGCAGCTGATGCTTTGCTTCTGAGCCATCTCACCAACCCCTACAAGAAGAGACTTCTGAGGAGAAAAGACAAGACCTCCCACCCACCCAGAGAGAGAGAGAGAGAGAGAGAAAGAGAGAGAGAGAGAGAGAGAGAGAGAGAGAGAGAGAGAGAGAGAATTCTTGGTCTATAGAATATGTTAAGCTATATTAAGCATGTGGGTTTTTTCTCATTTTCTGACTAAATGTATTATAAATTTTTTTGAATCAGGCAAATTTTATTCTATGTAGAAAATTCAAGATTCTTAAAAGCAAAAGGCTAAATATTCCACTCAATCCAGGTATGGGAGAAACTTTGTTTTTAGCTACTACTAAAAAACAATGGTTTTGACTGGGCAGTGGTGGCACATGCCTTTAATCCCAGCACTAGGGAGGCAGAGGTAGGCGGATCTCTGTGAGTTCAAGGCCAGCCTGGCCTACAAAGTGAGTTCCAGGACAGCCAGAGCTAAACAGTGAAACCCTGTCTCGAAAATAAAACAAAACAAATGATTTTGCAGTGTTTTCTCAGACTCTTGATTCTCTCTATACATAAAATAAGGAACCAGATGTGATGGTTGAAAAGTTCCTGCACCCCGATAAGCCTCTCTGCCAATGCAGCAATCCAAATCAGAACAAATCAAACTGAATCAGAAAAAGCCCAGGTTTAATGGACAAAACGTTCCTGATGATTTTCTAGTCCCGCAGAGAGGAGACAGAAAAGAGAGACTGGAAAATCACATGTCTGTTTTCTGGTGGGTAGTTTAAATATTCTGTGGGAGTGGTCTTGTGCGTCTCTGGGAAGAGGTCATCATTTGGCAGATTTTCTGAGATGTGGCAGGGTTTAGAGAGAGATGGGGGAAGGGGCTTGGGGTGGAACTTCCACCAGAACATCCCAGACTCTGGGTATATGGATGCCAGGCCCTGGGGTAAAGCTTCTACCAGAACAGCGGCGCACACCTGTGATCCCATCACTCTGGAGGCAAAGACAGGAGACTTGCCGGTAGCAGGTTAGTCTAGGCTATATTGTGAGTTCAAGGCCAACCTGTCCTGCATATTGAATCCTCCAATCAAAATAAAACAAAAAACAAGGGTTGTAGATGTAGCTCCATGGTAAAAAGCACATCTAGGACTCTGGGTTCAATCCTCAGCACCTCAAAAGGTAAACAAGTAAATGAGGAGCCTGACGTTAAAATCCCTCCAACTTCTAACACTTCATTATTTCACTTACTGTAGCTCACTAAGTTCATGGGGTCAAAATAGATGAATGAAAACAAACAAAGCATATATAAGGAAAACATAGAATGAAGGAAGCTACACACGCTAAACATAAACAATAAGAGCTGCCCAGCTGTGATGGCGAACATTGGTTGTCAACTTGACAGAACCTATGGTTACCTAGGAGACAGTACTCTGGGTATTCCTGAGACAGAGTTAACTAGATTAAGTTAACTAAGGTAAGATCTATGTAAATGATCTATTATTTTTTTAAAAATATTTTATGGTTTATTTAACTTTTTTATTTTATGTGCATTGGTATGAGGGTGTCAGATCCCCTGCAACTGGATCTTCAGACAGTTGTGAGCTGCCATGTGGGTGCTGGGAATTGAACCCAGGACCTCTGGAAGAGCAGTCAGTGCTCTTAACCACTGAGCCATCTCTCCAGCCCCATGATCTATTATTTTATAGACGGGGCCCTGAGCTGAATAAAAAGAAGAAAGTAATTTGAGCCCCAGCATTCATTTCCCTCATCTTCCTGATTGCAGACACAATGTGAACAGTGTCCTCAATTCCTGCCATTGGGATTTCTCTATCATAGCGGACTGCACCCTGAACTGAGAGCAAAAATCAACCTTCCTTCTTTAATTGCAACTATTAGGCATTCTGTTGCAGCCATTAGAAAAGGAACACACCATCCAAAATATGGAAACTGGCACAAATATATATATTTAAGCATGAATAGTCAATACCCACTTATCTTCCTTAAGTAATCATTAGATGTGAACAAGAAGTTCATAAATTATAAATACAGTAAAGCTCATTAAAATAGAAAAGAAACACGCCATCAGCCTGTCACTCTATACCTGTTAAACTAGCAAAAATAAATAGAAATGATTAAAATACCAATAATGGCTAGATGGTGGAGAAATACACCATTTCATGGTTGTGAAGTATTTAGTTACACAAAATACCATTTTAAAAGAAATTTCCCAGAGTTGAGCATGGAAGTCGTCCCTGGGTGAAGTTTCCTGGGGAACAAGCTATGAATATGTCCAAAGGAGCTATGAAATTACTTCTGTTGTTAAATAATGATTCCTAGACAGGTATATGCTAGCTCATGATTGTAATCCCAACATTTGAGAGATGGAGGCAGGAGGACCAAGAATTCCAGGTCAGGCTAGCCTAATAAGACCCCATTTTATCAATGCAAATGCACACAGTACTGGTTATTCTAAAGAAATAATGTAGAACTGGACAGTGGTGACGCACACCTTTAATCCCAGCACTTGGGAGGCAGAGGCAGGTGGATCTCTGTGAGTTCAAAGTCAACCTGGTCTACCAAGCTAATTCCAAAGCTACACAGAGAAATCCTGTCTTGAAAAACAAAAAACAAAAAAAGGGAGAAAAAATAATGTAGATGAAAAATGCAGTTTATAGAATTTGTACAGTTCCAGCAGGGTGGTGGTGGTGGATGTCTTTAATCCCAGCACTCGGGAGGCAGAGGCAGGTGGATCTCTGTGAGTTCAAGCCCAGCCTGGTCTACAAGAGCTAGTTCCAGGACAGGCTCCAAAGCCACAGAGAAACCCTGTCTCAAAAAACCATAAAAAAAAAAAAAAAAAAAAACCTTTTCTCAAAAAAACACACACACAAAAGAATTTGCATAGTTTCTTTGCCCAGATATTGAAATAAAAGAATAAAGCAACAGCTAAACAGGAAAATAAAGTCATTAATAGAAAATTAATCTATGCCATCATTCAATAAACATTCAAGTGCCTTTATCAAAAGAAAATGAATCTTGTTTGTTTAAGATAGAGGCTCACTATGTAGCCCAGGCTAGCCTCAAAGGCACAATTCTCTTACCTCTCAGCCTCTCCAGTGTTAGAATTGCAGGCGTATACCACATGCTTGTCTAAGAAAAGGGATTTTTATAAAAAAGAAAAGAGGAGGAGGGAGAGAAAGAGAGAAACACACACACACTAGAGAGAGTGATGTAGGAGGTCCAACTACACCCATATTCCCAAATATTGTTTATAAATGTTCTTTTACATTTAAAAGGGGATATGATATAGATATAAATAATTTACATTGGTATAAATTTTGCTTTATTGATATAAATTTAAGATCAATTTTGTTATATGTATATGTATTTCTGATCTTGATTAAGGTATTGTGATTGTATAGTTCATTTAAAAATGTAGTGTATAATTCGGAAATATAGGTTGTTAATGGATAATCATCAATAATAGTCAAGCTTGTAGTCATGTTAGTTAGATTTTCTAGATATATAGAGGTATATTTCAGTTAGATAGGCATTCTTCATATCTCTCAAAGACTACAAAATATGGCATTTTAAATGTTTTAATAACTTAGGGCTTTTCATGACAATGAGACACGTCTGCTCCTGGCAACACCAATCTACTTCAAGAGGAAGACATCAAAGAGGCTCCTAAGCCATTTGGGCAAGAAACTGCTCTTGCTTGGACTGTTGCATAAACTGGACACAAAGAACCCACAGGACTGCTAAACTTGCCTAAAGATGACATACAGAATGAGATGATCCTTCGGAGCTCCTGATTCATAAAAGAGTCTGCGAGACATTCTACAGGATACAAAACAAAGTGACTAAACTGTCTTTAAAATTTCCTGCTTTATAAAAAAGTCTACTGGATACTATGGGCCTGTAGGCTGAAGATGGATGCCCCAACGGTACAAAAAAACTTTGGGTAACTGTCCAGGCAGTGAGATGTCTCTGTCACTTCTAGAGTTTTGGAAGTTGCTTACTTCTCGTTTACTTAGGTAATATTATATCCTTCTGGAGTCTTTGATGGGGTTAAAAAATAGATAGATAGTTATAGTTTTCCATTGTTATGATAAAAGATAAAATAAATCTAAATATGGTAACTGTAGTTCTTGCTTGAGAACTGTTTTGTTATATGTAATTTTACTATGTTAAAGTAAAAGCCTTTCTTTTTTGTTTAAACAGAAAAGGGGAAATGGTGTAGGAGGTCCTTCTGTATTTGTGTTGCTTTCATTGGTTAATTAAGAAACTGCCTTGGCCTTTTGATAGGGCAGAAATCAGGTAGGCAGAGTAGACAGAACAGAATACTGGGAAGAAGATAGAGAGAGAGCCGCCATGAAGGTGCCAGGTCAGACACACTGAATCTTTCCCAGTAAGCCATGACCTCGTGGTGACATACAGATTATGGTTGAATCATATAGAAATGGGTTGAATCAAAATGTGAGAGTTAGCCAATAAGAGGCTAGAACTAATGGGCCAGGCAGTGTTTAAATGAATACAGTTTCTGTGTAATTATTTCGGGGGTTAAGCTAGCTGGGCACTGGAATGTGGCCGCTCGCCTTCATACTACGAGAGAGAGAGAGAGAGAGAGAGAGAGAGAGAGAGAGAGAGAGAGCATGAGAGAGCACTAGAGCTATATAATCTCATTCTTATATTTAGACTCAGGGAGATAACATAAAATTTATAGACAGTGATTCCTTTAGGACTTAATATGTCTAGGTTATTATGGAAGTGTTTTGGAAGGGATTCACTCTTTATATAACCCTGAGTGGTAGGCATTATGATGATTATCCAGGAAACATGGCAATGAAATAACCAGCTCGAAGTGAGTGTTCTAACACAGGGAAGCACCATCGGTTGCTCAACTCCTAATCATCTGGGCCAGTTGTTAAAGGTCAGCTCTAGAGATCACATGGCTCCAAAGCTTGCGCCCTGGACTTCCACACCAACTGTCTTGCTCACTTTTTATAGGAATCAAGGGCAAAGAAGTTACAGTGGGTACAAAGTACCACAGGAGCACAAAGCATAAAACTGTGGGTTTGGCAGGGGTAGAGAACAGAGGGCAGGGCCAGATCAGGGAGGACAAAGATGCAGAAAAGGCAAAGACACACCTTGCATTGGGCAAGGTCTCATACAACCAGCGAGGTATTCAGAAGTTATCCTGAGGACAAAGTGCACCAGCTGAAGGATGTGAGCTGGTAAATGGTGCAATCATGCTATTCCAGTGAAGTGGGAGTTGGAGGATGAAGGAGGAAAAGCAGGTTGGAGTAGTGTTAATGCTGAAGATGAATTGATAGTCTCCCTCTCCTGCCAGCATAGAAACCTGATGAGGAAAAGGCCCTGGACTCTGCTCTATCCGCAGCACAGAGGAGACACACAGTAACTACATAGTAAGTGCACAAAGCACAGATCATTTCCTGTGTCAAATAGCATCAGGTTTCCACTCTCTTGCCTCACATTTCATGTCCTTCAGGGCTACCTTCTTCTTCTGTTTTTTTAGGACTACCTTCTTAATTATCCCACCATATACAATACTCCAGTCTCCCCACCCTTGTATTAAACTTTCCCCGAGGCAGTGAAGCACTCCCAACTGTCCCCTTACCAGAATGAGTCTCTTTAACAAGTTCTGCTGTGTTTCCTTTTGTTTGGTTTTTGAGCTCTATATCAGTGAAAAGTGGGGGAGGGAGAGGATAGTGCTGTGAGGGGCAATGTTTCAAAATACAACTTTGATTATTCTGGGGAAAAGTTCCCTAAGTAATTTTTTTGTTTTTGAAACAGGGTCTCAGTTAGCAGTCTGGCTTTGAACCCATCTCATAGGCCTGCTGGCCTTGAACTCAAGATCCACTCGGTTCTGCCTACCAAATGCTGGAACTCTAGATGTGAACCACCATAGCTGGCTCCCCAAAGTGATTCTACAACAAACACACCAGCCATTCTAACTGCAAGTCACTGATGTAAGCCACCCAATGCTTCAAAACCCAGGCCAAATCCTCTTCAGCATCGATGCTCCAAAGGCTTGCATGGCCTCTCTGGAGTTCTGGAAAAGTTTAGGAACCAGCCCACTCCTCCAGAAAGTTGGGCTGGACTTACATAAGATGAAGGTTTTGGGGTTTTTTGTTTTGTTTTGTTTTTCCCCCCAAGACAATGGTTCCTCTTTGTAACAGCCCTGGCTGTCCTAGAACTCACTTTGTAGACCAGGCTGGCCTCAGACTCACAGAAATCTTCCTGCCTCTGCCTCCCAAGTTCTAGGATTAAAAGTGTGTTCCACTACACCAGGCTAGATGAAGTTTTCTTTCTTTCCTTCTTTTTTTTCTTTCTTCCTTTTTTCCTTCCTTTCTTCCTTCCTTCCTTATTTCTTTCTTTCCTTATTAGCTTCTTTCTTGTTTGTTTGTTTTGAGACCGGGTCTCACCATGAAGCCCTGGCTGTCCTGGAGCTCACTCTGTAGACCAGGCTGGTCTCAAACTCACAAAGATCCTCTTACTTACTGCCTCCCGAGTGTTGGGATTAAAGGCACGTGCCACTACGCCCTGCAAGATAAGGTTTCTTGTACAGGAATGCTGATAATGTTGACCTGACAGGCAACTATAGGAAAGGGCAGGAGACTCCTGTCCTTCTAGTAGACACTGGGAATCACTTCCCACAGTTCACTTCCTAGAAGACTTCCTCTGTGGCTTGAATTGCCTGCATTCCTTCCTTTGTGTCCACCAACACAACTGGCTACATCCACTGCCCCAGGCCCCTACACTTCTTCCCTCTTCCTCTCCCTACAGACTCCACAGCTGCCACCTAAACTAGTCCTAGGCAGTTAAAGGCAAGTTAAAGCCTCCTAGACTTCCTTTCCAGCTCTGGGAAGGAAGAGCTACTTACCCTAAGCATTCTCAGAGTGGGCTGAATGCACATCCCTCACATTTCCCAGTGCTCCATAAAACTGGGCATGGTGGTGCACACCTGCAATCCAATTACCCCAAAGGTAAAGGCAAGAGCCTAGAAGTTCAATGTCATCCTTGGCTGTATAGCAAGTTTAAGGGCAGCTTGAACTACATGAGGCCTTGTTTAAAAAAACAAAAACAACATGTGGCATCTCCAGTTGGAGGCCTTTCCAACAAAAAAGCATTATCTATGGTATAGGCACTTGGACACAGAGCATTGCTATAAAGGCTGACCTTGGTACTAGAGTTTGGGGTTGCTCATCACATTCTGTAGGTGGTTTGTGTAAGCTTGCAGTGGAAAAGTGGCTTGTGAGCAAGTGAGATGTCATCCTCTGGGCTGCTGGTGCTGTTAAACACATGGGGACACAACAGGAAAGTGTGGTAATTGCTGTTCTGGTTACCCTGGAAAATAAAATAAGGAATGTGGGTGGGCAGGGGATTCCAGGTTCTAAGATCTCAGAGTAGGAAGGAGAAGGCTGAAAAAAGGAATTTCTTGCATAGCATGGTATCTCTCAAGAAAAAATCTGGGGGTATCAGAGAAGAATAGAAACAGCAAGGTCCAGATATGTGTTCCAGCTTCAGGATTATGTCAACAAGATTAAGCTTTATAGATCTCAGCTTCTACTTAAAAGTAATTGGCACACACCTTTAATCCCAGCACTCAGGGAGGCAGAGGCAGGTGGATCTCTGTGAGTTCAAGGCCAGCCTGGTCTACGGAGTGAGTTCCAGGACAGCCAGAGATACACAGAGAAACCCTGTCTCAAAAAAAAAAAAAAACCAAAACAAAAAGAAACAAAAAAAAGTAATTATGTCATGCACACCTTTAATCCCAGCACTCGGGAGGCAGAGGCAGGAGGATCTCTGTGAGTTTGAGGCCAGCCTGGTCTATAGAGTGAGTTCCAGGACAGACTCCAAAGCTACAGAGAAACCCTGTCTCAGAAAAAAGGAGAAAAAGTAATTGTGTCTTTTTTAAGTTTCTAGCAGTCTGTTCACTTCCCATTTCCTTTTGCCCTTCCATCTCTACCCTTTGATTTAGAAGCCAACTTCTTCCTAGCAACCAAAACACTAGACACCATGGCTATGCTGAGCCCACCCTGCAGTAGGCTCAGAGTTATTGGAGCATCCCTACCTTTCCAGTCTATGGGGCCAAGCTTTGGGTCAGGACCATCTGAAAGTTAGAAAAGAATGTCCTTCATGCTTATCAGGGCAGTAGAAACCCCTGTTGGAAGATTTGGGGGGGGACTGCCAGCTCCCCAAATAACCACACAGAGACTTACTATAAAGTGTAAATGCT
This sequence comes from Ondatra zibethicus, assembly GCA_004026605.1. Taxonomy (NCBI): domain Eukaryota; kingdom Metazoa; phylum Chordata; class Mammalia; order Rodentia; family Cricetidae; genus Ondatra; species Ondatra zibethicus. The sequence goes on from PVIU01024677.1 coordinate 15,387, forward strand.
CAGCTGATAGCTTTGGCTTGGTACTAACTCATGAACCCATTAACCCATATTTTCTAATCTATGCTGTGCCATGTAGCAGTACCTGTCTTCAGCACAGCATGTTCATCTCCTGCTTCCTCTATATCTGGCTGGTGACTCTGACCTTTTACATTCCCAAGCTCTCTTTTTGTCTGAAAGTCCCGCCTAACCTGTACCTGCCTGATGACTGGCCACTTAGCCCTTTATTAAGCCAATGAAAGCAACACATATTCACAGTATAAGAAAAGATTGCTCCACAGTGCCCCTGAAATGTGTTCTCTTCCGTGCTAAATTAGAATCCTTGGGGAATGTTGTACATTGATGTTTCGAAGACTGTTGGCTGAAGTCCACACAGCTATAACCACTTTCCTATAGTTATATTAAGGATCAGATAGGTATTGCAGACCAATCTGGAAATTTACCATTTGTACCATGGTCTCTGTGGGAAAATACCAGTCTGTGTTCCAAAACAATTGACATTTTGGAGTTGAGCCAGTTCCTAAGTTGGGGACAGTTTTACACTGTTATTATATGTAGAAGACGCTAACAAGAGTGTTTTAGGAGTGGGAATCTTTTGTAGTTAATCATACCCAGAGTCCAAAGATGGATCTGGCTAAGGTTGTTCAGCTACTCTTTTTTTTTTTTTTTTTTTTTTTGGTTTTTCGAGACAGGGTTTCTCTGTAGCTTTGGAACCTGTCCTGGAACTAGCTCTTGTAGACCAGGCTGGCCTTGAACTCACAAAGATCCGCCTGCCTCTGCCTCCCGAGTGCTGGGATTAAAGGCGTGTGCCACCACCGCCCTGCAGTTCAACTACTCTGGTCTTCTGATTCCTTCCCTGAAACCCAACTCATTCTGTGATCATTTTCCCATGTGGTCAATGACTTTCCCTAGGTACCTCCTTTTGTGCAAAATCAAATCCAGTTAATACTCACTTGGTCCATTATATATTTCACTTTAGAAGTCTGTTCATTGTAAGATTTCTGTTAGTATTGTGGTGTAGTGGTGCACACCTTTAATCCCAGCACTTGGGAGGCAGAGACAGGCAGATCTCTGTGAGTTCAAGGCCAGCCTGGTCTACAGAGTGAGGTCTAGAACAGAAACACTCTTTAAAAAAAAAAAGAGAGTTCTTTGAATAACAAGGACCACAGGGTATATTTCAGTTAAGAACTTATGTATTGAGGGGTGAAATGGCTCACTTAGTAAAGGTGCTTGCTGTTCTTATCCCTGGAACCCATGCAAAGGTAGAGAACCAACTCCACAAAGTTGTTCTTTACATGTGTACATTAAATAAGAATAGGTGTAATAAACTGGACCTACCTTAAATTAAAGTTAAATAATAATCCATAAATGCTATATTTAATCAATATTTCCTATCTAAAAGGATCTATTGGTGATAAGTCTAGCCACAGTGAGTATTTATCACATTCACAGATACATGGGCTTTAGTTTTAGGAGATATAAACTATTAATTTTTTTGTTTTTTTTTTCTTTTCATTTCTTTTTTTTTCAATTACATTAGTATAGGAATTTTTTTGGTTTTTCAAGACAGGGTTTCTCTGTAGCTTTGAAACCTGTCCTGGAACTTGCTCTTATAGACTAGGCTGGCCTCGAACTCACAGAGATCCTCCTGCCTCTGCCTCCTGAGGGCTGGGATTAAAGGCGTGAGCCACCACCGCCCGGCATAAATTATTAATTTTAATGTAATTTTTTTTTTTTTGTTTTTTGAGACAGGGTTTCTCTGTGGCTTTGGAGCCTTTCCTGGAACTAGCTCTTGTAGACCAGGCTGGCCTTGAACTCACAAAGATCTGCCTGCCTCTGCCTCCCAAGTGCTGGGATTAAAGGTGTACGTCACCACTGCCCAGCTAATTTTAATGTATTCTTAAAGATGATCTATTGACTTCATAACTTTTTATAAAACTCATCTAGGGCTAGGGATTCAGCTCAATAACAGAGCACTTGCTTAGTTTGTGTGAGGTTCTATGTTCAACTCCCGGTACCAAAAGGAGAAAAAGAGGGGCAGTGAGGGAGTGGGGAAGAAGGAAGGAAAAAAGAGAGAAAGAGACCAGAGATTTACTTTATTTAGGAGTCGACTGAAAGAGAAATTTAGGAAAACATTCAAGTAAACCTCCAGCTGAAAAGACAGAAAAGGTGAGTGAACAGTTTTGGTTGTTAGAGACCAACTTGTGTTAGTGACAAAAGATTGCAAGTGTTTCATTTGAAACAAACTTTCACTTAGTATATTTTTTCTCACCAAAAAGTAGCTATAAGTGAACTCTTGGTGTCCTGTTTGAAGGAGCAAGCTGTGAGAACACTGAAAGAGAAACATTTTTACATATGTAGATGACAGAGTTTGTAGTAACAAACTCAGGCTGACCTAAATAGTCCTGCCTCTGTAATTTCTTTCCAAGATAAAAGGAATGGCCACAGACCCAACTCTTCAAGCATTAAATAGTCACCATTGATGGTGCCTGCTCTTTTTTTTTTTTTTTTTTTTTTTTTTTGGTTTTTTGAGACAGGGTTTCTCTGTAGCTTTGGAGCCTTTCCTGGAGCTAGCTCTTGTAGACCAGGCTGGCCTCGACCTCACAGAGATCCACCTGCCTCTGTCTCCCAAGTGCTGGGATTAAAGGTGTGGGCTACCTGGCTCCTTACATTTCTTTTGGAGGGACATTCCACAGAAAAGTTTTTTGGACCACTAGTAATAAAAGCTCTCTCAGCCCTGTGTGATGATGTACACATTTATTCCTAGTACTAGGGAGGAAGGGGCAGACAGATCTCTAAGTTTGAGGACAGCCTGCTCTACACAGCAAGTTCCAAGCCAGGAAGTACCAAAACAAACAAACAAAGATGCACCTCCCCGCAAGAAAACAAGGTAACAAACCCAACTATGATGCATTCTTTCTTACTCAGAAAATCTGATGGGAGTGGAAACCTGAGGCTCTTTCCTGTGTTTGGTTGGTTCCCTTTTGCCCTCTTGGATGCTGCACTTGGTTCCCCTCTGTCCCCTCTCCCCCTACCCCCTCTCCTCACTATGTTCAGTGTCATATCCACCCTGGACTCTCCCAGATGTCTCTGCCTCTGACTACGCTCTCTCCTTTATCTCCAATAAACCTTCTCCTCCACCATACCCAGGAACAGTCATGTTCTTTCCTTTTTTATTTTTTATTTTTTTCATTCGGAACTGAAGATACAGGTAGTTGTGAGTCACCGTGTGGGTGCTAAGAATCGAACCCAAGCCCTCTGCAAAAAGTAGCCAGTGCTCTTAACCTCTGAACCATCTCTGTAGCATGAATTCTAATTGTTCTTAATAAATAAAACCTGGAGCCAGATACTGGGGTGAAAGCTGAGAGATCAGAGCAGTGCAGCCACCAGAGAGACCTTTTACCTCTGGCAAATCCTCAAGCCAAAAGGGAATCCTGTTCTTAGACTGCACCTCAAGACTGCATCCTCAGACTGCATCCTTAGACTGCATCCTCAGACTGTATCCTCAGACTGCGTCCTCAGACTGCACCTCAGATTGCATCCTGACTGCATCCTCAGACTGCTTCAGACTACTTCCTCAGACTGCAGCTCAGACTGCACCCTCAGACTGCAACTGTCTCCACCAAACGTGACTGCATCGGAGCTCCTGTCTCCTTCCTCTCTTTGCTCAGCCATATCCCTTCCTAACTCCACCTCCCTAGTGCTAGGATTAAAGGCATGGGACTCCCAAATACTGGGATTAAAGATGTGAGCCACCACTCACTGCCTGGCCTCTAGTGGCTTAGCTCTGCATTGTGATCTTCAGGCAAGCTTTGTTAAAACACAAATAAAATATCACTATACATTTATCCAGGCCCTGTATTTTTTTTCTTAATTTACCCCAACTGGAAGCATTTATTTAAATTAAATCCTTTCTTCTGGAATAAATTTGGGTATAAATAAAGTAGACTTGAATAAAATATAATGAAAATGAGTCATCATGTCTTTACCTCTAAAATTTTGGGGAACGCAAACTGCTAGTTTTCACAGATTACTTCAGAGCCTGTGTAATCTACACTAGCATCAATACAAAGGCTATTAAATTAAATAGAGAAATAACTAAAGATTTTTTTAAAGCAAATTCGAGCATTCATCTGGACATGTAAAGAACTTGACTAATGTTTTTTTCCAAAACAACACATGCACACACCTTAGTTTCTACTCTCCAAGTTTGTGTCAAAGCATAAGCACATTTGAGAAAGAATACTGCAATTTAGTACATACTATAGCACTAGGTTCCTGGGTTTGCATCCCAGCTGTGATGTTTGTTACTTGAGACAACTAACCCATTTAGCGTCTCAGACAGTCTTACCCACAAGTAGAGGTAATAACGGTATCTGCCACCTAGGACTTGCTGTAAGGATTAAATGAGATGCTGCTGCATGACATATACATTTAGAGCCAGGACACATGATCTCAGTGTTTCGCTACCATGTGATCAAGGAAAGCACACATGGCCTTGCACTCCCTACATCATGAAGTCTGAGTTGGAGGAGGTGGAGGCAGGAAGCACACACTTGGGAATAGTTAAAAGTTTTGACTTGGCCGGGCGGTGGTGGCGCACGCCTTTAATCCCAGCACTCCGGAGGTAGAAGCAGGCGGATCTCTGTGAATTCGAGGCCAGTCTGGTCTGCAGAGCAAGTTCCAAGACAGTCAGGGCTACAGAGAAACCCTGTCTCGAAACACAAAGCAAAAACAAAAAAGCTTTGACCTGACCTCCTCAAATTTTTGTTTCAATCTTTCCCGTGGCTACTCTTCTGTCCTTTGGTGGCAATTTTAGATCTTGGAAGGAAAGGTGAACAACGAACCTTTCCAAGTCCCTGAGTTTCTATTTCTCCCTGTCTTGTATGAACCAGATACTTAGTGGATGGTGCAGATACAACGATCAAAGTGGTGTCTTTGGTTTCTTGAGACAGGAACTCCTGTAGTACGAGCTGCCCCGCCTGTTTTGTAGTGGACGATGACCTTGAGTTTTGGAATCTTCTGCCCCCACCTCCCAAGTGTGTACAGGGATTAGATGGGCGTCAAACCCAAAGCGTGTGATTTTATCCCCTAGAAACCAAGTGCAGGAGAAAAATGTTTAAACTATCATAAGAAGACTAAGCAATATAATAAAGCAAAAAACAGAAACACACTACAGAAAAGTGCTATCTAGCGCGTATGGAGATGTTAGATATGATGAAAGGGCTACAGAAGCAGAAACCGGGAGGGAACATATAAAATCTTATTACTGCTGACCGGGGCCCACTTTGATGCTTGTTTCACCCAGGGCCACCTGGAGAGTCAGCCACTCTGGTAAAGGAACTGCTCAGTATTTTTCAGCAGAAAAGTCTCCTTCTGCTTACAACACACCTGGGTTTCCAACACGGGTAACAGCAACACACGTCTCCGGATTAGCGGAAACATGAGGAATTGTTTGCAAAAGCAGTAAATGAAGCCAAGAAAAGAAAGCATCGCTAACTGCGGAAGCCCGAGGCCCTAGGTAGGAGAGAAGAGGAAGGTCATTCGTGCCTACGCGGGCTCCGCTTTCACCCCGGCGCGGCAAGGCTGGCTCCGCCCTGCGCCTGCGCAGTAGCGACAGTCGGGCGCCGCGGACCGGGCGCGGGAGGAAGCCGCACCTGCGCCGTAGCAGCAGCGGGGGCGAGGGCCGGGTGCCGGAGCCGCGGGGAGGGGGACGTGGCGCGCGTGCGCACGGCTCAGCGCGGCAGCGAGGCGGCCGACCAGGGCGGAGGGGGAGGGAGTGACGCTGGGGGCGGGGCTACCCGCGGCGCCGGCGAGCATTGCGGAGCTGGGCGGTGCCGAGCAGCAGGAGGAGGAGGAGGTGGAGGCGGTGGCAGCTGGGGTCTGACGCGGCCCGGTTCGTGGGGCCCCGCTTGTTTATTTATTTATTTCTAGTGGGTTTCGCCGGGCGTGTGAGCGCGCCCTCGCTGCTCGGCGGGGAGGGGGTGGGGGGAGGGCCCGCGCCCAGGGGGAGTTGGAGCCGGGGTCGAAACGCCGCGTGACTCGTAGGTGAGAACGCGGAGCCGCCGCCGCCGCCGCCGCCGCCGCCGCCGCCACCACCACCGAGAAGCCCTTGTTCCCGCTGCGGGGAGGAGAGTCTGGTTCCGACAAGATGGCGGACGGGGAGCTGAACGTGGACAGCCTCATCACCCGCCTGCTGGAGGGTGAGTGCGGCGCCGGGCCGCGGGGCCCATCCCGCTCGAGCCGAGCCCGGGCAAGAGGGCGGGCGGGCGGGCGGGATAGGTGGCCCCGGAAGCCCCGGAGAGCGGGATGGCGGGCGGAGAGGCCGGGCCGAGGCCCGGGCCCCGTCGGCGGGGACATCCTTCCCGGGAGGCAGCGGGACTCCGCTGGGCCACTGTGCTGGCCTCCGCTAACCCTTCCCAAGAAGGGGCGACGATGCCTGCCGCTGCGCATTGTGTGTCCGTGGAATGTGTATTTCTTCTCTGTTCTCTTTGTGCGTTGTTTGCCCTTGGCTGCTTCCGATTGTCGTTCCGGTAGTGAATTTTACTATAAAAAAAAAAAGAAGAGAGAAAGAAAAAGAAACGATCCGGGCCTCGGATCGTTTGCATTTTTTTTAAAACTGGATGCTCTAGAACGGCATAAGGAGAGGATAGGATGAATAGTTTACCATTTATTGTCTGGCGTACAAAAAAATAGTAAAAGTCTTGAATCGGGCTGAAGATGTCCGTTAGAAATACGAAACGCGAGAATACGTGGAGCCGAAGGGGAATTATAATGGGGGGGAGCTTAAAATTATAACATGTTTGAGCTGAGTTTAATTTCTGCACAAACTTAGTATATGTCTGTTGTAACAACCTCTCCCGTGCTTAAAAGGTATTTTTACACGTCTTCGCAGCATTTGAAGTTCCGGGCTCTCATGCTTTTTATTGATTAGTTTTGTGTTGGTGGGAACATAAGGAGGAGGGACTTGATGGAGAGACCAGTAATTCAACGGATTGATCTGTTGTGGGATACTGTTTAAAGTAAAAGGCGGGTCTTGGTCAAAAGAACCCTTTTACTCTAAAATTCGCGTCGTCACTAATTGTTTGGGGAGTGTGTAAAAAAAAGAATTGTCTCTTTGAATGATTAAGAGTCTTCTTTGTCGGACACCTAATGAATGCCTGTGTACTGCTTTTGTTTACTATACCGAAGCAGTTTGCGTATGTTTGGAAATTTACCAAAGACGATTGTGTAGGGACTTTTTTTTTCCCAGCTAAAGTACAACGCTTCTATCTGTTGTAAAGACCTTTGTATATTTGCTTCGTATATTAAAGCCTTCCAGCAGCAGAAGTTGCCTTTTTTTTTTAACCAGGAACTCTTTCTTATTTACCTTTTCCTTTAGTATCAAGTTATTCCTGGGAGGCCCCCTGGTGCTTGCTGTGTTCACTACTCGGGACTTTGTGGTATTTATAAGTGATAGGAATATCTTGCTGGGTCTATGAGAAATTTGTTTAGAAAAAAATTTATGCTTATAGTGCATGACTGGCTCTATAAGGGAAATAGAGTTATTTTAACTATTAGGAGAAAGGGAATTTAAGCCTACCGCTGTTTTCATATACTTTAAATTTTACATTAAGTTTAAATCTGATTGTATTGTTTATTCTCATTTAAAAATTTTCATAAACACCTAATAGCGATTCATGTATTTTAAACTGATCTAGAGCCCTTTAAATCAAATATACATTTATGTGATTACAGATGCTTTAACTAGTAGGGGGAAAGTTGTAGAGAAAAGGGGGAAAGCAACCTAATACTTGCTTCTAGCTTCAGTCACACCCCCCCCTTTGGGGTAAGAATTCTTGTCAAGATACATTGTTCTTTTTTTCTAATATAGCAAGTGTTTATTGACTCCTGTGCCAGGCACCAAGAATTCAAAGATAAGACAGATCTCCACTCAAGGAGCTCAGTATAAACAAGTGAGTTCAGCATTTTCTAGCCTTCTTGCTCTTCTGATGTTGAAGATACAGTTTATTAGTGGTTTTTTACATTTTTGTTCTTTTATCCAATTGAAGATTATTTTCCTTAACATCTCCCTGTTACTCTGAAATAATACCAGTCCCTTCTTTCCTCCCCAAATCCAATCCTGTTCAAAGAATTGTCAAAGACTTGGATTTTCTAATCTTAATTTTAAATTTATTTTTTTGTCAACTTTTGTTTTGTGCTAATTTAACTCATCCAAGTGTTGCTATTTTGCAAAGTTGTCTAGCAGAGTAACTTCCATTTTTTTGTGTCCTAAGTGAAAGTAACATTAAAATTGGACCAGTAAAAGATATATAATTATAGTTAGAATAAATTTCAGAAGACTTCTATCATAGAAGGTTAGTGGTTGTATTGAAAAATGTGAAGAGAACATATGTTCTGTGCTCTAAGCACAAATATGATAGCCTTGTGAGATAAAATTTGTGAATTCAATATGCTCAACCATTCCAGTGTATATACACTTAAAAACATGTTGTACAGAAAAATATGCAGTGTTATCTGTCAGTTAAGTTTGCTTTTGGCTAGGCAAAAGATGTGGCTGGTTTATGTCATTAATCCCAGCACTGAGTAGGCAAAAGCAGGCAGATCTCTCTGAGTTTGAGGCCAGCCTGGTCTACATAGCAAATTCTAGGTCACCAAAACACAACAAAAGAAAAAAAAACTTGGCTTTGTAAAACTTTCTGTATTAAGGGAAAAAAATGATCAGAATCTAGTCACATTTTAAAATGCTTACTCTGTGTCATGGTATATTCCTTTAAAAAAAGATATAGAAACTATATCTGATTGCCAGTTAGGCACATGTACTTTTAGTAAGTACAGTTATGGGTTTATTTGATGTTATGATTTCACAGAACCTTAAGGACATTTAAATAAATTATGCTATTATTTAATACAATATAAAAGTACTGGTGTATTATTTAGAAGGTATGTGCTTCTCCATTATTTTATTTTGCTTTAAGTTTTTTTTTTTTTTTTTTTAAAAACATATTTCAGTATTTATTCCAAAACTATTCACCAGATCCTATGCAAGAAGCTTTATAATCATTTTTAATTCCGAACACGACTGTTACACTGATGATTAAAGATGTTTTTCCAGTTTTCTGGGTTTTCAGTTTGTTTTTTAGGCTGGTCAGGAACTCCCTATGCAGACCAGGCTGGCCTCAAATCCATAGAGATCCTCTGCCTCCACAGGGCTGGAATTAAAGGTGTGTACAACCACACTCAATGGTTTTATGGCCTTCCCCCCCTTTTAACAAAGGAAGAAAATGAAGCGTGTCTTAAGTGGAGTGACTTGTCCCACACAACCGGCAGGCAGCAGAATTGAGGCTTGAGTACAGGATCTTCCACACCATACACCGCTTACCACAAAGAAAAATAGCTGAACCACATCTATTATTTTTACTAAATCCCATCTGTAAGATCACAGCAGAGCCTACTAGTCTTATATGACTGCTTCTATCTTTAATGATGTTAATAAAATAGAAAGTCCAAGATGCTATTACTAGCCTGCAAAAGGGTTATCACAGATAACAATAATACAGCTCCTGTCCTTAGTGCAGTGACTTAGAACTCGCTATCAGAACAAGTCTGTTGATTCAAAGGTGATGCAGATGGAGAACAGAGACACTATTTACTCAAACACATGATAGCTTTTGGCTTGTTTGTTTTCAGGGTTTTTTTTTTTTTTTTTTTTTTATGAGACAGGGTTTCTCTGTAGCTTTTGGAACCTGTCCTGG
>PVIU01024678.1:0-25138 GCA_004026605.1 Ondatra zibethicus
TTTTCCATTCAAAAAAATTTACATTTCCTCCCCTTCTCCCAGTCCCCTCCCACACCCCCCATCCCTTCTCCCTCCCCCTGCTTCCTTAAAAGAAGGCATGGTAAAAAAAAATAAAAAATAAAAAAGAAGGCATGGTGCCCTGCCCTGTGGGAAGTCCAAGGCTCTCCCCCCTCCATCCCGGCCTAGGAAGGTGTGCATCCAAATAGACTAGGTTCCCAAAAAGATAATACATGCAGAAGAGATAGGTCCTAGTGTCATTGTTGATGGCTTCTCAGTCTGCCCCCATTGGCAGCCACATTCAGAGAGTCCGGTTTGATCATATGCTCGTTCAATTCCGGTCCAGCTGGATTTGGTGAGCTCCCATTAGATCAGGCACACTGTCTCAGTGGGTGGACCAGCCCCTCATGGTCCTAACTTTCTTGCTCATCTTCTTCCACCTTCTGCTCTTTGATTGGACCTTCGGAGCTCAATCCATTGCTCTGATGTGAATGTGGGTCTCTGTCTCTATCTCCATCCATCGCACGAAATTTTTGTGGTGGTGATCAAGATATTCATCAATGTGACTATGGGATAAGGCTAGTTCCGGCACCCTCTCCTCTGCTGCCCAAATACATAGCTGGGGACATCCCCGTGGACACCTGGGATCCCCTCCAGAGCCAAGTATCTTGCCAGTCCTAAAATGACTCCCTTAATGTAGATATCTTATTCCCTTCTCCAATATCCACCTTTCCTCCATCTCCACCCTCCCACTCCCCCAAGCTCTCCCCAGTCCTTCCCTTTTCCCTTCTCCTTCCCCCTCTCCCCTTCCCCCATCCCCCTATCCCCACCTCTATCCCTGTCCCCGTGGTTCCAACTTTTGCCTGGTGATCTTGTTTGCTTCCAATTTCTAGGAGGATCTGTATATGCTTTCTTTGGGTTCACCTTGCTATTCAGCTTCTCTGGGCTTGTGAGCTTAAGCTTAGTGTCCTTTGTTTTATAGCTAGGGTCCACTAATGAGTGAGTACATACCATAATCGTCTTTCTGGGTTTGGGTTACCTCACTCAGGATAGCGTTTTCTCTTTCCATCCATTTGCATGCAAAATTCAAGATGTCAGTGTTTTTTACCACTGAGTAGTATTCTAATGTGTAGATATTCCACACTTTCTTGATCCATTCTTCCATTGAGGGGCACCTCGGTTGTTTCCAGGTTCTGGCTATTACAAACAATGCTACTATGAACATAGTTGCACAAATGCTTTTGTAGTATGATTGGACTTCTCTTGGGTATATTCCCAAGAGTGGTATTGCTGGATCCTGAGGTAGGTTGATTCCCAAATTCCTGAGAAACCGCCACACTGATTTCCAAAGAGGTTGCACAAGTTTGCATTCCCACCAGCAATGGATGAGTGTTCCCCTTAGTCCACATCTTCTCCAGCATAGGCAATCGTTGGTGTTTTTGATTTTAGCCATTCAAAAAGGCATCCTACTGAATGGGAGAAGATCTTCACTGATCCCACATCAGGCAAAGGTCTGATCTCCAAAATATACAAAGAAGTCAAGGAACTAGACATTTAAATTCTAAATACCCCAATTAAAAAATGGGGTAATGATCTGAACAGAGAATTCTCAACAGAAGAATTTCGAATGGCCAAAAGATACTTAAGGTCATGTTCAACTTCCTTAGCCATCAGGGAAATGCAAATCAAAACAACGTTGAGATACCAAAGATTTCTTTGAATCTTACTAATTTTCTCAAAGAACCAAGTCTTATTTCATTGATTTTTTATATTGTATTTTGTTGTTTATATGTAATCAATTTTAGCTCTGAGTTTAATTACTTTTTACCATATCCTCGTTTTGGATGTCATTTCTTTTTTTGTTCTTGAGAGTTCAGGGATGTTTTTAAAGTTGCAACTATTAGATCTGTTCAAATTTTCATGTAGGCACTTAGTGCTATGTACTTTCCTTTTAGCACTGTTTTCATTGTTTCCTGTAAATTTGGTTATGTTGTGCATTATTTTCATTGAATTCCTGCAAGTCTTTAATTTCTTTATTTCTTGGTTGACCCAGTAGCCATTCAGTAGAGAGCTGTTCAGTTTTCATGAGGTTGTAAGCTTTCTGTTGTTTCTGTTCTTGTTGATGTCCAGCTTTAATCTGTGGTTTGATACGATGCAGGGGGGTATTTAGATTTTCTATTGGTTGAGACTTGCTTTGTCTTCAAGTACATGGTCAATTTTAGAGAAAGTTTGATGAGTTGCTGAGTAGAATATTTATAATGTATATATAATATATAATGTATATACACATATTATATGTATACACACATACATAGTTTGGCTGAAATATTCTGTAGATATCAATTTGATTCATTTGTTTTATGTTATCAGTTGGCTCCAGCATTTATCTCTTTTGTTTTTGTCTGGATGACAATCTCGTGATTGTGGTTGATCAGTCTATTCATGAGAGTGTGGTATTGAAGTTTCCTACTATCACTGTGTGAGGGTTGATTTGTGATTTAAGCTGTACAGTAATGTTTCTTTTATGAACTTGGTGCCCTTATGTTTGGTGCATAGATGTTAAGAATGTCTCTTTTTTCTTGGTGGGTCTTTCCCTTGATGAGTATGTAGTTTTCCTTTCCTATGTCTCCTGTTTAATTTTGGTTTGAAGTCTATTTTGTCCAATATTAAAATGGATATGCCTTCTTGCTTCTTAGATCTGTGTGCTTGGAGTATCTTTTTCCATCCCATTGCTCTCCAAGTTTATGTCCGTCCTTAATGTTAATATGTGTTTCTTCTTGGAAACAGGATAGGATGGATCCTGCTTTCAAATTAAATCTGTTAATCTGTCTTTTCATTGGTGAATTGAGATCACTGGTGTTAAGAGTTATCAATGAAAAATATTTGTTGATTCCCATTATTTCGTTGTTGTCATGTGGGTTTCTGCCTTCTTTTGATTTGCTGTTGTGATATTATTTATTCCTTGTGCTTTCTTGGGTGTCGTTATCTTAAGAATGTTCAAGTTTTATTTCTAGAGCCTTCTGTAGATGTAAGCACATAGATGCTGCTTACATTTAGTTTTATCATGGAATGTTTTTATTTCTCCGTCTATTTTGATTTAAAGTTTTGCTGGTATAATAGTTCATAGAGTTTGTAGAACATCTGTACAGGCCCTTCTGTCTTTTTTCCTTGCCACCTCTAATATTCTTTCTTTTTTTGGTACATTTAGTGTTTTTGTTGTCATGTTATGTGGAGAATTTCTTTTCTTTTCTAGTCTATTTGGTATCCTGTATGTTTCTTGTACCTTCATCGGCAACTTCTTCATTAGAATGGAGAAATTTTCTTCTATAATTTTTATTGCAAATATTTTCTGTGTCTTTGGCATGTGTTTCTTCTCCTTCCTATATTCCCATACAGGAATTTGATGTGTTCATGGATTTTGTTAGCAAGTATTTTATTGAAAATTTTTGTATCTATGTTCATAAGCAAAATTGGGGGAGGCTGTAGCATTTGGTCTGCAACAGAGCTAAGGGTGAGGCTGGGGATTGTATTTGGGTGAGAGGACCAAGTGGTGAAAGTCTGAAGATCACTTACCTACTTCCCTATTAAGTATCATTTATTATTTTTCGTGGTTAAACTATTTAAAATCTTTGGGCAATTTTGAAATATGTATTTTATGGGCTATTGGGACAAAATATTTAGCAAATGCAACTTCAAAAATTATTTTTTTTCCTCACAGTTCCTGGGCTCAGTCTGTTTTGATAGGGAAAGTCTTGGCGGCAAGTGATTGAGACAGCTGGCCACACTGCACACACATTCACAAAGCATAGAGAGAAGTGAATGATTTTGGTCACTTTTTTTTCTCCTTTTACTCAGTTCAGGAAACCAGCCCATAAAATGATAATACCCAGAATTAAGATAAGTCTTCCCATTTTAGTTAACCCCATGTAGACAATCTCTAACAGCCATTCTCAGAGACTTTCCACCACACACATTTATTACTAATTGTGGTCATTGTGTAATATGGTGAGTCATTAAAACTTATTTTTCCAGCTCAGGATAATCAAAACTTTACATCTTTAGAGTGACCTTTTATATTTCATACTTTTGGAAACTAATTGTTTTTCCCTTTCAAGGAAACATTTTTTAACTTTTATGTGTGTCTGAGTATGTATGTGTCTGTGTGGCACTTCTGTGTAGTTAGCCTTGGAGGCCAGAAGAGGGCATAAAATTTCTTGGAGCTGGAACTACAGGAGGTTCTAAGTTTCCTGACATGGGTGATGGTAACCCAGCTCACATCTTCTTTAAAAACAACTAGTATTCTTAACCATTGAGTCATTTTTATTTAGTCCTTAAAACTAATTTCTTCAATTTAATTCATCCTTAAAATACATATAAATTTTTTCCTCACTATATATTTTATCTTACTGTAATACCTTGTTTATTTAGTATCATTTTTGAGTCACTTTTATAATATTTATCGCCCAAAATGTGTTCAAAATTCCCTGATGGCTAAAGCCATATCTTGTTTATCTCCTTATTCTATACACAGTAGCAACATATATCACAGGTCATATAACACATATTCATTTACTTTATTATGTTGAAGGATGCATCGTTGTCAGATCTTGCTGAGATCAACATTTGCTACAGTTTCTTCTAGGTAATTTCCCATACCCTTCTGATGTGCTGGCTATTTTCAGATTAGCAAGCTAATACATATAAATGGAAATAAAACAAATCTATTCATTGTCTGGCCATTCTGAGAAAATGTCCTATAAACTATCCCAGTGGAATCTTTAAAGCCACAAACCCTTGGGTAAAGAAAGATCCAAATCTCCTGCCTTGTATCTAATTCAGTTTTCATAGATGGTCATTTATGTTAGGAATATATTCATGGGTATATTTGAAACCTTGAAATATTTGTTGTTAGTAATGTGTCCTTTTGTACCTTAGTTTTCAGATTGTTTTAACCATTTTTAAAATGTCTGTTGTTTCCTAATGAAAATGGCATATTTTTGTCACTGATTTATTATCTTCTTTTTCTTCTCTACTCTTACTCATTTTAAATGTACTGTTCTAAATGCACTTCTGGTTCAAGATGAATAGGCTGATATGTTATAAATAGACAACACCACAGGGCACTCTATAAGCTGTTAACATTCATTAGCACTTCAGGACTTAATATGGAGGGAACCACTTCTCTGTTTACTGTCATTCTCTGCTTGATAATAATGACAAGAAGCAATGTGAATTTACTACCCACTAGCCACTGACAGAATTCCTTTGTCATGCAAACAGTTAGTTTGATAAGTTGACTGATATGAAAGCTTGTTAGGTATTTCAGTATCTAGTACCCATATACAGAGGAAAAGGAAGTTTAAATGAAGGATTTTTTCCTTCTGCTATCACCTTGTTTAAAAAGATATGATAACAATTATTCATCATATTCATTCACTTGATACAACGCTTGAAAAAGGATACAGCAAGTGACTTCTGGAAGAGCCTCATTCCAAAAGAGATAGAGACAAGCTTGCAAGGTATTCAAATAGGGTAGATTTTGTATAAATAGTTAAGATATCTGGATTGTACTAAATATTTAATCTTTTATAGATTTACTTATCAGATAGTTACTAAACCATACTATGTGCTAGGTACTGTACTAATTTTCCATATATAAAACATATTAAACAAAATACAAGGATAAGTTTTCTGCATAGTATATAAAACAAACAATATACAGATCATATTACAGCATAGAAATCAAATCTATATATTGTGATAGCAACTTTTAGCAATTGCTGTAATTTGAGAGTCAGAAACATTTAAATAAATCCGAGTTTCTAGTTTATTGGAAAAAACAGAAAATTTGATGCTCTCAAGTTTATATTCTCAGAGTTAGATAAGACTAAACAGCCCTGTACTATTGTAAGTGAATGCTTAAAATTTACTGTAGACCACAGTGTCCAGCTGAGTGAATTATATTACCTTCCTGTTCCATGGAAACATTTGAATTTTGTGTACTCTTGTTTCTTATAAGAGTAATGTTTCATTTAGTTACCAAAGAAGTGTAAAGGATAAATTAGGACATCATGGCATGTTTTGCTTTTTATGGAAATTATTTTGTACCATATTGATGTAAAGGCAAACCCTAAGTGATGGTAGTAATTATTTGTACCCTTTTGAAGTATCTAGTGGCACATATCTTAGTTAAGAAAGTAATGAATTAAATGAATGGCCAAATGAATTAAAGTTCTTAAGCCTCTTTTACCAAAACTTCTTGATGTTTTTCCATTCTTCTAATCCCCAAGCTCCATGGATCTTTATTCTCAACAATAATAGATTGTTTAAACCTGAAAATCAATAGAAGGGACTTATGACTGAACAAACTCCCACTCTAAATTAAGCAACTATGCACAGAACACATGCGTTTCTGAGTCTGTCTCTGACAGCATTGCAAGAGTTGATTACTTTCCTCAGGCAGTTATTGCTTTAAAGAATGCAAATACAATAATACAACTGGGCAGATTCGGTGAGATGATTAAGTTGTAATTTCTAGCAAATATTTCTTCCAATGTTTTAAAATGTTTAAGACCTGATATACAAATATTATGAAACTTCAAAAAGTAGCTTACTGTTCAAATATGTATATCTATAATAACAATAGCTTTATATTATGATAGCTAGCGACATTTATTTAGCCCAAACCCAGTGAAACCTATATCATTCCTTGCTAACTAGTTTAAATTTACTGTGTTATGAAATCCTCATAATAACTCCGTGATAAATTATTCAACATGGGCTGGTGATATGGATTAGAGAGTAAAGGCTCTTACTGCCAAGTCTGACAATCTGAGTTTGGTGCCTAGAACCCAAGATGGTGGAAGGAGAGAATTGGCTCCCTCAAATTCTCTGATCTGCACGCTTATGCTGTGGCACATGCACACACACACACACACACACACATACACACACATACACCTTAAATAAAATATAAATTATTCAACTTGTCTTATATATGTGGAGACAGTTTTCATAGTGAACAAATGCCTTGTTATTTTCATATAGCAGCAGGTGATGCGCAATAATTTTAACCCAAATTTCAAGGCTTAAACTAAAAAGTATGTTTTTTTGCATCAGAAAAGCATCATTGAAATATGTTGCCCTCGTGTTAAAATGTAGACTCAGTGTTGTTGTCTACTGTCAACATATCTTGTTTAAAAGAAAATAACACAAAACCCACAAAATGAGCCCATTCCTGCCTGCCTTTTTTATTATTTGGACCATTTTTTCAAAGGATATCTACTCTCTATTGGTACTAGAGCCCATATATACCAGAACACAAACTTAACACATGTTATAAAACATGACCCAGGGCTGAACAATGACTGAATTAGAATTACATCAGTACAATGAGTTCATGTTATTTTCTCTGAAATGCATTAATATTTAATTTTGATATAAACTTTTTCATATTATCAGTGTACAGAAAGTAAAGACATATTATCATGGTGAGTTTTCCAAATTTGATTATGAATTCAAAGATGGTTTTATGATGTCTTACATGTGAGTCTATAGTATCTTTTCATGTGTAAATTACCTGTTCTGTAACAAGATCATTATTATTTCAATCAAAGGAATGCTTTGTGGCCCCTCTTTCCTTTGGGCACTTCAGTTTACAGTTCTTGGTACTGTTATTTGTTACCAGTGGTGGTGAAGTTGATTATTGAAAAGAGCAGGAGGACAGAAGGGAGAAGGAACTGGGATTGGTATGTAAAATAAGATTGTTTTAAAAATAAAATAAAATAATTCCCGAAAATCTATTACCAGATGGCAGCTGCTCTAATTGGAAAAATCACAGTATGTATATGTGATTTGTGCAAAAGAAATAACCAGATACAAAATCAAAATGAGATACAAATACACTTACTTATAAAGCAGTTGTGTATTACGATGCCCTTTTATTACTTAAACTATCTTTATAATTGTGCATAAAAGTAAATTATGTTAATATATAGGAAATAAGAATAGAAACATAGCTTGAATCTGTAGAAGAAATTATTTTTGTCCTATGAAATTGATTAGATACCAATATCAGTACTTTCATCATAGAAACAGACATTTAGATTTTACTTGGAAATAGGAACAGGAAAAAACTGGAATGACCATTTAAAAACTTATCTTTATCTAGTTTTGAAAATTAATAAACTGACTTTGAATAAATTCTATACTTTCAATTTTCATTTAGCAACCATTTCCTAGTTTTCATTCTGAGGAAATTATGTAAATTGCAATGCAAGTAGCTGATCTGGCTCAGTGCTAATGTAACTAAGAAAACATATTTTAGTAGTGATTTTCAATTTTTATTCATTAAGGAGAAAATTTTTATTTTGCAGTCTTTGAAGTGTGGTGTAGTATTTCATATAGCATATTCCAGTTCAGACCGATCATATTTTGTGAATTCTATTCAGTTGTCTTGTGGATATTAGTATCTTCCATATTAGAAAGCACCATTTTTTATAATTGAGTGCATCCCAATAATCCTTTATTTTATGTTTGTATTTATAACTGGTTGAAAGTGAAGTATTGATGACTGTTATAATATTTAAGTATGACGTATGAAGAAAGTGGCTGTTAATAAACTGATATGTCATCATGCAAAGAATTATCTTTACCCCCACTTTATTTCATTTTTCCTGGTTAAAAGTATCACCTTTTTCAATAATAATTCATTTTTGGAATAAGTAACAAAATAAATTGAGTACTTGATATGAAAATAATGCTGCATCATAAAAGTTATTTTTATTTGTACAAATATGGAAAGAACAGCAGACTAAAGATGCTAATATTACATTCACATCATGTAAAGGTAAAATACCATAGTACAAAGTCGTTCAACTAATAGAAAATAATCACACAATTGAACAAACACATAGCACGTTGGTGTATGTAAACAGTAGACACTATATTTATCATCGCAGAGTAAAGGCAGTCTGGTTTATTAGGAATGCAGCTTAGGAATTTTAGTGCCTCTGTTCTAATCCCAGTGGTACAACACTGTGTGATGTCCCCAAAGTGATTATTATTTTAACATGCCCTGTTTTCTTGAGTGCTTTACTACCTTCTTCCTAGGACTACGGAGTGGGTGGGTTTCTGATAATGTCTGCCATGTTTTATATACTGAGGAATTGTTACAGTAAATAGCTAAATTACCTGTGTGTTTGTGTGTGTGTGTGCGTGCATGCCCACCAATATCCGGTACATTTGATGTATCATTAAATACCACTTTTTAAAACATAATTAGTATTTATTCTTTGGGAATTTTACATCATGCACCCCAATGCCACACATTCCCCAGTCCCTCCTTATCTGCCCCTCACCTTTGTAGTGTCCCTCTCAAGGAAGACTTAAAAAATAATTAAATACAAATAAAAATATTAATTAAAAATCAAACAAAAAACTAAAACAAAAGCAAGCAAACTCATATTAACTAAATATAACATGAAAATGTCTACTTTATATTGAGAGTAAGTTATTCTAGTTCATAAGTAAAATATGACACATATTTATTATAATTTTATCATTTTCTAATTTTATTGGCTTAGTAGTTGTATTCCAATTTGAATATGTACAATTTTAGTACTGCAATTCATTCAAAAAATATGTTAAGGACTTAAAGCAGTACACATATAAATAAAATATTATAAAGGAATATTTTTTATCATCATTGGACTTCTGTAACAAACGGAAAATTTGTGACTAAATTTCTGTTGATTAATAATTACCTTGAATGCTTTCCTTATGTATTTTGGGCCCAGAAAGTTTTTGTACTAGTTGTCCTACAATAAACTTTGGAAACTCTGTTTATACTGCATTACTTAATACTTTGCTAAATGTTATTTGACTCTTTATTTAGTATTACTTGTTATATATTATTATATTCTCATCATCATTTATGCGCTGGAAATTCTTAAGCATGCACGGACAGCCTGCTTATAGGGATGACAATAACGCAAGCATCTAGGACTGCCCAGGGTAGGAACAACTGGAGAAATGCAAGTTACTGATTTGCACGCCACCTACCTGCACACCTATCTCCTCCTCCCCCAGGGCTGTTGTTATTATTAATTCCAGGGCTATATTAAAGAGTTGTGGTGAGAGGTTGCATCCCTGCAATACTCCTGTGATTGTCTTAAACCTATCACTTAATTCTCCATAGACTTTGACTGATGGAAAGATATCTTTATAGGCATTTTCTAGTAGGATGATTTTCTCTGGATACTTGTAGAACCTTATTGTTTCCCAAAGTCCTTTCTCCAAATGCAATCGAATTCCTTCCTGAAGTTGATATAACAAACATTTAGGTCTTTTCTAAATTCTTCATATTTTTCTGGCAGTTGCCTCAAAGCGAAGATCTGTACTCCTGTTAGCTCTGAATCCACACTAGCCCTCTGCTGGAATTTCCTCTGTTCTGTCCTTGATACTTTGCAAGATAATGGAGAAGAAGATCTTGCTGCTATGGTACAACAAACTAATGCCCTTGGATTTGAGCAGTTCATCTTGTCCTTCTTGTGTATGGGAATTATGACTGAGTGCTTCCATTCCGTGGGAATCACTTTGTGTTCTCATATCTCTCTGAAGAGTCTAAGAAGTACTTTGGCCCCTGAGCCTATTGTAGCTGCCTCCAGCTCCTCCACCATAATGTCATCCACTCCTGGGGCCTTCCTGCGTTTTGCTCTCTTGATAGCTTCCTCTATCTAGTTCCTGTCAATATTTAATATTTTCTCATCATCTCTGGTGTTCGAGTGGCTGCTGAAGTGTTTCTCATTGTACTCTATGTAACAGCATAGTGTCATCATATAGGGCGTCAAAGTATTGTCTCCATCTTTGCTTTACTTCCCCTGGTTCTGTTAATAAATGACCTTCCCATCTTTAATCACCTGAATCTGAGGAGCATATCTGGTGGTTATCCATCTGATAGCTTCATAGACAAGATGTGTTTTATTATGGAGTCTAGCTTCTTTGACCTCTTTGCATATACCTTGTATATACAGCTCTCTATCCTTCACTCTTTTGACCTCCCTGCAGCTTGCGGATTGCCTCTCCGTTTGCTCTTTAGCTTTGTTCTTCCTTCCACCAGGTTGTCTCTGCAGTAAGTCATTCTACTAGTGTTGCCCTTTTTTGCATAACGAAACATCTCCTTGGAAGCCTCCTGTATATCTCTTTTGATTTTCTCCCATTAACTTTCTGTAAAGGGTTGTTTAATGATTTCCCTCATCTCTTTTTCAGCCGTTCTCTTATACTCTCTCTGTACAGCTGGGTTTGTCAGTTGTTTATGATTGATCATCCAGTTCTTGTTGCCTGGCATGCCTCTCCTAAGTTTCAGTTGGTTGTTGGCCATAACAAGTTAGTGATCTGACCCTAGGTCAGCACTAGGAAGTGATCAGCTGTTTGGATGCTAGATAAGAGTTTCCTGCTGACCAGAATATGGTCAATTTGGCTATATGTGCATTTGTCAGGGGATTCCCACGTCTAGCATCTTGATGGTTTCACCTTCCTGAATTTTGTGTTGGATATGTACAAATCATTTGCATAGTAGAGGTCAAGCAGCCATTCCCCAGTATTGTTCCTTTGGCTGAATCCATATGATCCCATGATACTATAGTCCATTCTTTCTCTGGATCCCACTCTTGCGCTGAAGTCACCCATAACAATTAGTATGTCATTCTTATGTGCCCTGCTTACCTCGTTCTGTAGATCTGTGTAGAAACTGTTGATGACATCCTCTTCTGCTTGTGCTCTTGGCATGTATACCTGTATGATAGTTAGTGGATGTGTAATTGTCTGAAATCGGCTGGTATAATTTGGTCATTTACAGGTCTGTACCGGAGCATGCATTTTTGGGCCAAACTGGATAGCACTAAAGCTACACCTGCTGCATATTTTCCCTCTCCACCTGAGTTCATAATCTTGCATCTGTTTACTACAAGGTCTTGTGTTCCTGTCCAGTGTGTTTTTGCCAATCCAGTGATATCCCACCTGAGGTGACTGAGCTCATGCATGAGCAAGCCAGTTCCCCTGACTGTATTTAGTGTTCTCATGTTCCAGGTTCCTATGTAGTGACTTTTATCGACATGAGGAAGTGCGTCCTGTCCATTTCTATCAGCTCCCCTCTGTAACATTCAGGGCCTTGCTAGTTGGGGTTTCTGTCCTGCCCAGTTCCCACAGCTGGCAAGTCCCAAAGAAAATCACACAAAGGTCTCCATAAGTTATAAACTGATTGCCCCATTAGCTTAGGCTTCGTATTAGCTCTTATAACTTATATTAACCCATTATTCTTATCTATATTAGCCACATGGCTCGGTATCTTTTTCAGCGGAGCAGGTCACATCCTGCTTCTTTGATGTCTTGACAGGACTGTGGAGGAATGGGCTTCCTCCTTCCTAGAATACTCCTGTTCTCAATGCCCCACCTCTACTTCCTGTCTGGTTTCCCGCCTATACTTCCTGCCTGGCTACTGGCCAATCATCGTTTATTTAAAATATAATTGACAGAATATAGAATTGTCCTGCACCACCCCTCCCTACCCATTTCAGCTTTAAGAGAGAAATATTATCTTTTCTGTGCTTAGGACATGGAGGTACTGGGGAACTGTCAGATTCTAGGACTTTAACCCAGGTGTTTATGTTGAACTTGCCCATAATGGGTTTCATGGTCTGAGCTGATGAGGACAACTAACCATGTCCCTTCCTCTTCATGTGGTAGCCTTTAGCCATCTGGATCTCTTTCCACCCATATACTAAACTCCCCAGGTTTCCAGAGGACCTAGCTGGTCATTTCTAGTCTCACCATCAAGGAGGTAGCTACCAGGAAATCATTATTATATTCTATATACTTTTATTATTACACTACTTAGTATTGAAGAAGTAATAATTATAATATAAAAACTTGATGAATGCACAATGTTTATTTTCTCAAAATGTAGCTGTTATAGGTATTATTTGGTCTAATATGAAATGTAATTCAAATTATAGCCATATCTTTACTACATCAGAAAATAGTGAATTTAGGAGGCAGCATTTTGTCATCATAATGAAATATCTGACATGGTTTTCATAAAGGAATAGACTATAACTTATCTCTTGATTTTTAAGCTCAAGCACAATTTCATAAGAGTTTAAAAGGACAACACTCTAGGGAAGGCACGGAGTAAATCTCAGCAGTGGCTGAGAGGAAAATGGCCGTGAGGAGTTAAAGAAGCCGTATGGTTTGAGCTACCTGCATGGAGGTCCTCCACATGGCAGCAGGCAGCCACATGGCAGGGAGTGGTGCATTAGAGAAAAAGTAAGGGAGTTGAGAGTATTAGAGAAAGCATGCTTAGGACAGAGACAGAAGGAAAGGAAAAGTTATGCTTTTCTGAGTAGTTCAGAAACTCACAGAGACTTAAAGCCCTGTGGTTGCAGTCCAGTAAACTATGCCTTAGCTCAGTCTTAAAGTTCAATATTCAGTGGGCCCCATTTATTTTTATCTCATCTTTGAGTGACCTGAAGACCTTTGTTTGGGTCCATTTTTTAAATATTTTATTACCACACAATAGCACTGCCCTGAGGCTTCAAAGGCTTTGATTTTAGTGGTGCCTTAAGTGATACAATCCAAATGAGATGAGTTATTACACTGGATGTACCTGTATGTATTGAAACCCCCGCACACTCTCCCAAGGCATAGATGTAAAATCAAAGTTGAGTGAGTTAAGTCTTGCTCCATGTCAGTAGAATATTTCTGCATATTCATCTTTAGAAAATTTTAGTTCTGGGTTATGGAGCTATCTACATAATATTTGAGTTTAACTTTTCACATGATTTCACATGTGACCTTCAGAGTAGTCTTTTGCATGTTACAGGGTTTGTTACAATATTATTATCTTATCTCATGTGACTTAGTTAGATGCACTTTACTGTGATTTTACCAAGCTACTTAAAATATATATATACTTTCCTCTCTGGTACCTTGTGTGTGTGTGTGTGTGTGTGTGTGTGTGTGTGTGTGTGTGTATGTGTGTATGTGTGTATATGTATATATAATACATAAATGTTATATTTATAATATTAATATAATATATACCAGCGGCCATATTTTGTTTTTGTATTATTTCTAAAATGTAACCATAGTTTTTTACCAGATAAAGATTCTGGATATTGTCATCAGATTTGCTGTTATATGTTGTATGTTTTATAAAAGTTCTCAACAATAAAACCACAAAGCTAGTAGATAAGAGATTTGTCACTGTTAGTTGATTTTTAATCTCTATAAAAATAGCTAAGAAGAAACAGTTTAAAGGAAAAATCATTTACTTTGTCTTACAACTTCAGATATATTAGTCCAGGCAGTTTGCTCCTAGTGCCTGTGGAAGAGGAAATATCATAGTGGTGTGATAGAACAGAGCCACTCAGCTCACAGTGCACAGAAAACAAAGAGAAATAGAAGGCTTGTGCTTGGTACCATACCTCCTCCAATGCACCTTTAAAGACACTTGTGTTTATGAACTATGAATCCATTTCTCACACTAGCATCCTCATGACCCAGTCATTGCTCAATTAATATTAGACTCCTGGGAGCAATTCCTTAATATATAGGATTTTTAGAAAAGTTTTATATAGAAAACAAAAGAAGCACAAGACTCAAGCCCTCAATACTTCTGCATTGCTGGTGGGAATGCAAACTGGTACCCCTTTGGATGTCAATGTGGCAATTTCTCAGAAAATTAGGAAACAACTTTCTTCAAGACCCAGTGATACCACTTTTGGGTATATATCCAAAGGATTCTCAGTCATATCACAAGGACATGTGCTCAACTATGTTCATAGCAGCTTTGTTTGTCATATCCAGAACCTGGAAACAACCTAAATGACCCTCAACTGAAGAACTGATAAGGAAAATGTGGTACATTTCCACAATGGTGTACTACACAGCAGAAAAAATATAATGACATCTTGAATTTTGCAGGCAAATGGATGAAGTTAGAAAACATCATTTTGAGGGAGATAACCCAGACCCAGAAAGACAATTATATGTACTCACTCATAAGTGGTTTTTAAACATAAAGCAAAGAAAACCAGCCTGCAAACCACAATCCCATAGAACCTAGACAACAATGAGGACTCTAAGAGAGACATACATAGATCTAATCTCCATGGGAAGTAGAAAAATACAAGATCTCCTGAGTAATTTGGGAGCATGGGGACCTCGGGAGAGGGTTGAAGGGGAGGGGAGAGGCAGGGAGGGGAGCAGAGAAAAATGTAGAGCTCAATAAAAATCAATAAAAAAAACAATAAAATACTCAAGCCCTCATTAATAACACATAATAAAATTAAGATCTTAATAAAAAGTTGCAAAGTATTTACATATATACAATAGTTAAATATACATATTAATGTAAATAAATGTAACCATTAACTTGAAAAGGACTAGAAACATTTGTAAAATGTAAGTTGTAGTAGTGAAATTTTGGCAGAATATTTTTTTGAAATGATAAAATAAGTTGTGATAGTCAATATGGGTGGATGTACATATCTATTTTAATTTTTAGTTCCCTAATGGTATATGATGTTGGACATTTCTTCTAAACAGTTTTTTAAACTTTATATGTTCTTTATGGATGGATTCATTTAGATGCTTTGCCAGGTCCTTCAAACACATTTCTTTTACATTGTTGAGATTTGAGCTTTGTGTACTTAGGATAATAATGCTTTAATGAATATATACCTTATGAATTTTTATTTAAGTCTGTGGCATGTATTTTATCCTCCTAAACAGTGTGTGTTGTTAAACATAAGATTTAAATTTATATGGGAACCAACATCTTTTTTTCTCCTTTAGGTATTTGCTTTCATTGGTGTATGTAATAGTTCACCACTATACCCAAGAACACTAAAGTGTTGCAAGTTAACTACTGTGAATTTGCTTTCACTTTATTGTTACATAACCACATGAGCCCTTTTGACTACTTATCTCATTGACTTTTCTGTGACCTGTTTTCTAGTCTGTTTCTTCAACGAGATTGGTATATGTATGAATGTAACAATACTGTCTGTGGTGATCACTATTATATAGCTGAAATAGCCTCCTACTTTGGAGTTGTTCTGTCTCTACGTTTTTCCTAGTAACTCATAAATTTAAAAAGCACCAATGTAATCTTATATAATTTAATCCAGAATTCATCAATTAACATCAGTTGCTAACTCATTTGTATCTATATTGACGTTAAGGGATGTCTGTTGACATTTGTAAACAGTTAAGTGAATTAATAAATCATTAAATAATAAATGAAATTAATTAATAAAATATCAACAATTAATAAAACATCAAATTTTAGAGCAGAGTAATCCTTACTTCAAAACCGTTGTTCGAGGCCAGCCTGGTATAAAGAGTTCCATGACAGCCAAGGCTATACAGAGAAACTCTGTTTCAAAAACTTAAAACAAACAAACAAACAAAAGCATATAGTTGCCATGATGATTGCATTTATAACAGGGAGGAAAAGACTTCGACCTATAGAAATCCTGATTTTGTGCTTTCTCATAAGCCCATTGCTTAGTAATTACTTCAACTTATAAATAATAATAAAAGATGCCTCTCCATTAACCTACATCCAAGAATTAGGAGAAATACACACACACACACACACACACACACACACACACACACACACACACACACACACACGTGACACCAGTCTGCCATGTGTATAGTAGTCGTCAACTAGGGTTTCATGAACCAGGACCCCAGTGCTTAACTCAGCCATTAATTACCTCCGTATCCTCTATTCTCACCAGCATCTCAGTGATTGATACCTAACAATCTTACTGTAACTCTGAAAATAGGCTTAAGTCAATGATTCTATTCATTCACATGCCCAGAAAGAGGATACTAAAGGCTAAGTACAATAAAAATGGATGTACTCTGTAAAATCTTAGGATCTATAAATCTAAACAGACTGACTCCTCCAAATTCACTCAGTAGTTTACTGTTTATTATGCCCCTGCTATGTTAAAAATATCATAGTAGACTTTAGGGAAGTGGAAATAAATAAAACAAGAGTGCTATAATGCATGAGGTTTGAAAATGACCCCAGGAAGGCAGGTAGGTAATCGACAGTTCTAAAGCCCTGTAGTGGGTGAGGCTGGAGGACTAATGGAAAGAGAAAACTGGAATAGGAAACATTACCCTCTCTGAGGTTTGAGAGAGACTGAAATGATAAAGACATAAAATTAATAATTTGAGGAGGATTTATGAAGTGGGATTACTAAAACAAAAAAGCCTTTTGAAAAGCCATATGGTAATTCACTACAGTAGGAAATTTCTAAAATACCCACAAGAAGTCTATAAAAGCAGTTTAAATGAAGTCACCCTATGATGGGAGAAAAATACCAAAACTGTATACCACACACAGCTAAATAGAAACCCAAGCACCAGGAATGTGTTACTTCTTTTTGAATTGTTGGCCATTGGTTCTTCATAGACTGCAAACATTACAGGCTATTGCAGTTGCTCGTGGTTTTCTTACAGAACATGGCAGCAAGACCACATTGCTGAAGACACCACCATGTGAGTCACAAACATGGACAAATCAAATGGATACTTACCTGGAAACTTATCTCCGTCATCTAGCTTCCACAATGCTGGAAGGTGCTAGATACACTATTGGAGGAGAAAAGTTATCATTCTCATCAGCCTTGAACTTAATTACAAACTGCAATAATGACATGTCTGGAATGATATGCCCACTTATGTAATACTGGCACAAATGTTACATATGTTATAGATGTAAACAAGCACTTTCTTACTGGACTTAAGTCCTACTCCAACAGATGAAACCCATATCTGACAGTTAGTGGGGCCAAGAACCTATAGCTAGATACATCAGAAGCTCTAGGGCAGTGGTTCTCAACATGTGGCTTGCAACCATTAGAAAACGCATATTTCAGAATGGGAAAAGATCTTCACTAACCCCACATCAGAGGACTGATCTCCAAAATATACAAAGAACTCAAGAAATTGGTCATCAAAAGAACAAAGAATCCAATAAAAAATGGAGTACAGACCTAAATAGAGAACTCTCAACAGAAGAATCTAAAATGGATGAAAGACACTTAAGGAAATGTTCAGCATCCTTAGTCATCAGAGAAATGCAAATCAAAACAACTCTGAGATTCCATCTTACACCTCTAAGAATGGCCAATATCTAAAACACTGATGACAACTTATGCTGGAGAGGTTGTGCGGTAAAGGGAACACTCCTGAATTGCTGGTTGGAATGCAAGCTGGTACAGCCCCTCTGGATGTCAGTGTGGCAATTTCTCAGAAAATTAGGAACCAACCTTCCTCAAGAGCCAGTAATAACACTTTTGGGTATATATCCAAAGGATGCTCAATCATGCCACAAGGACATGTGCTCAGCTATGTTCATAGTAGTATTGTTTGTCATAGCCAGAAACTGGAAATAACCTAAATGACCCTCGACTGAAGAATGGATAAGGAAAATGTGGTACATTTCCACAATGGTGTACTACACAGCAGAAAAAAATAACGACATCTTGAATTTTTCAGGCAAATTGATGAAGCTAGAAAACATCATTTTGAGTGAGGTAACCCAGACACGGAAAGACAATTATCGCACTTATGAGTTTAAAAAACTCATAAGTGTTTTTTAAACATAACGCAAAGAAAACCAACCCACAAATCACAATCCCAGAGAACCTAAACAACAATGAGGACTCTAAGAGAGACATACATAGATCTAATCTACATGGGAAGTAGAAAAAGACAAGATCTTCTGAGTAAATTGGGAGTATGGGGACCTTGGGAGAAGGTTGAACGGCAGGGAAGAGAGCAGAGAAAAATATATAGCTAAATAAAAATCATTAAAAAAGAAAATGCAAATTTCTGATGGTCTTAGGTATAGTGATATTTTATTTATGTTGTAATAAATAAAGCTTGCCTGAAAATCATAAAAGCAAAACAGCCAAGTCACTAGAAAAGTCTTACCTCTATCAAGGCTGGGCAACTTCAGACTGAGCCCTGAGCCTCTGTCTCCTCCCATTTTATATTCCCCTTTAGTGTAAGATTAAATGGGTGTGAGTCCCTAGTACTGGGATTAAAAGTGTGAGCCAACAGCACCTGGATCTGTTTTTGTATTGATCCTGTGTAGCCTATGGTGACCTTGAACTCACAGCGATTCATCTGCCTTTGTCTCCCAAATCATGGGATTAAAGGTGTATGACACCACTGCCTGTCCGCTAGTGGATTAGTTTTACCTTCTGATCTTCAGGCAATTTTTATTTATTAAAGCATAAATATAATATCACTATATCCCCACCACCATAAACTTATTTGTGTTGCTACTTCATAACTGTAATTTTTCTACTGAGTGTGTTGTCTCAGTTCCTAAGAACATCAGAAATATGTGTTTTTCTATGGTCACGACCCACAGGTTGAGCGCCTCTGCTCTAGGGGAAGCCTATTACTATTATTTTGGTAAATGAGCATAATATTAAAATGGCTCCTAATAATTTATTGCTATTTTCCATAAACCTCAAACATCTCTCATCTTACCTCGTCGAATGGGGAATATTGCAGTACAGTTGCAGCCAATTGCGG
The DNA here is from genome assembly GCA_004026605.1 of Ondatra zibethicus. Lineage (NCBI taxonomy): Eukaryota > Metazoa > Chordata > Mammalia > Rodentia > Cricetidae > Ondatra > Ondatra zibethicus. The sequence goes on from PVIU01024678.1 coordinate 19,633, forward strand.
TAGATGGCAATTAACACAGATCACCACTGATCAGCATAGAAAATAAGAAACTTCGTAGTGTGCAGCCCTAAATGAACATCTATATCACGCCTTTACCCACAAGACTTGGGCACAATTGTAAAAGAGAGGGTAGAAAGAGTGTAAGAGCCAGAGGTGGTGGATGACTTAAAAGAAACTGTTTCCTGGATATACCAGAGTAGATGTGCACATGAAGTCATAGCAGTTGTGACAGGATTCACACAACCTTTTGATGGGATGCGCACAACCAGTTCAAGCTGAAGACAGACACAAATTCCAGTGTGAAGGAGGGAGTTGGGTACATAATCCCACCCTTAGCTGAAGAGCTTCATTGTTTTTATTTAGTGCTGTGACCTCTGGTATATTGATCATGCTCCAGGATAGACACCATACCCAAGAGTAGTTGGTCAACACAAACCAATTTAGTGAGTATTAAAAAGGAGAGAAAAAAGACAAAATTAGGTACATAGGGAGATGAGGGTGGATCTTGGAGGGTTTGGGGGTGAGGAAAATATAATCAGAATATACTGTATGAAATTCTCAAGTTATAAAACACTGGATAAAATATAAAAAAGGATAATTTGTTTCACAGTTTTACTGATCTACCTGGAAAACTTAAATATTCTTAGTGCATTTGAAGGCTTTCATTCTACATACTGCTGAAACATTCTTCTCATTGTCAGTTAAGTGAGTGTTTCTGAGTGGGTAAGGGCTGAGGATGTGATCTAGTAAAGGAGCAGAGTATGTCCAATTTGTTCATTGTTTTATTATAAGTGATTAGTGAATGAAATGGATGAGTTTTTTAAATGATTTTGTAAGTTCTAGATTAGATGGGTGATTATGCCAACATAATCTTTTGAAAAGATGTTTCTTGTATCCAGTTTTTTTCTTTTCTTTTTTAGTTTATGCTTTCTTGTGTGGAAGCAATGTCAACCCAACTGACTTAACCTCCACATATATGGAAGTTACTATATATTATGTCTATATATATGTGTGTGTGTATATGTTAATATATGTATTGTATATAATTTTAGTTAAATATAAAATAATATGATCCCTCAAAGTTTTATCAAACAACCTTGGTGTTATTAGATTTAATGGTTATATTTAAGAAAAAAAGGGGGTGAGATTTATAGGTGTTACAGCTCTGTTGATTTAATTGATTCCTTCTATTTAATTGATTCCATCCCTTGGCAGCTTGTGTAGTATTTTCTGGAACCAAAGCTAGACCTCAGGAAAGAGTTTTTCAGTCAGGTACAGTTGGAATCATCTGAGTTCTGTGTTTTAAGTGTGTGGTGTCTTCAACAGTAGGAGCCCACCTTCATCCCCTAAGGGGCAACCAATGTAAATTGATAATCTATATTGTTTTAGAAGTTATTTGTACTACCCTGACAAATCCTTTGAAAAGAGGTTTCTAGTGTTGGGTACAGGAATTTTTATTAGGCCGTTTCTTTTTGGGGAGCATTGTCATCTTAAGTGGTTTAACTTCCATATGTGTGTGTGTAAAATACAAATATAAACATATGTATACATATACACATATCTGAATATACCATACACATTATATGCATTTATGTTAATGTATGAATATACATATGCATATGTGTGTTTTGCATAATTTTAGTTAAATATAAAATATCAAACAACCTTGTTATTGTTTTCTCCTCTTTCTTCTTATGTCTTAACTTCCCCAGTGGTCAGTCTTGAATCATATGCATACCACCAACAAAACTAGATTTCAACAGAATTTACATATGTGTGTGCATATATACAATACATGCAAATTATATATTATATATAATATAATCAAAGAAAAATAAGCTGTCAGTTTGACGGGAGGCATGGGAGGAATTCGAGGGAGAGGTACTGAGGGGGTCTGGAGGGATGAAAGGAATGTCGTTCTATTTCAGTTAAAAACATTTCAGGCCAAACTAAGCCCTCCATATGTGAAGATGGTGATGAGGTTTGGATTATCTGTGAGGCTCCTGGCAGTAGGACCAGGATCTATCCCTGGTGCATGAGTTAGCTTATTGGAGCCCATTCCTTATGGTGGGATGCCATGATCAGCCTTATTTCAGTGGGGAGGGGCTTGGTCCTGCCCCAATTTAATGTGCCAAACTTTGTTGATTTCTGAAGGAAACCCTTACTTGTTGGGAGGAGTGGGTGAGAAGGGGGCAGGGGGAGAAATAGGGGGAAGAACTGAGAATGGAATGTAAAATTAAATTAAAAAATGAGTTATAAAATATTCTATAAAACATTTGAAAAGAAAACTTAAAAAGAATGGATGGGGCTAAGGATAAGGAAAAGTATAATTAAATAGAATGAATTTCTTCTCAGATATCGGCTTTTTAAGTGCCCATGAGGCACACTCAGGTAGAAATATACTGTAAGTAGATAAACAAACTAATTTGGAAATAAGGATATAGCTCAATTGTCAAAATCAGGTTTAAAGTTTTGGCAGATGACTGGATGACTAATGATGATGGTTGTATCCTTTATACCCATGCACAGAGGGATTAAAGATGGAAGAACTGATGCTCTTCAGCTAGTGTATGTGAAGAAGACTGTACTGGAGCACAGTGCAGATAAAACATGAAGTGGAGAAAATAGGGAACAAGCAGAATGCAAATGATTTGATAGTACGAGAATAAAGTGCCTTATATCATCTTCCCTGCTACCTAGTCAAGAGTAGGTTGAACTCAGAAAAGCCCTCCATTGAGAGTAACAAAGCAAAAAAGGGGGCACAGAGGGACCAGAGGAGATCAAATTGGCATTAAGAGCATCTCAACATTTTATTTCCTGGAAATCTGGCAAAAGTCATAGACTCTGAGATCAGTAGGAAATTGTTGAGGCATCTGAATCATGGTACTGTTTCACAGGGAGGAATACAGTATATAGTGAACTGCTGAGTGTGACAGTTTGAAAGGAAATCCAGTCACTTCCCATCACTGCTAGCATGCAAAACGCCCATTTTCAAGCCATTGCAATTACTTCAGCTCTACACATTTGTCAGGGATTGGCAGGTACACATTACACAGCCTGCTCTGCATTGCTTATGAGTGCTTGAATGACTCCAGTACTGTGGAGTCTCCAAAGACAGCTATTCTGTGTGCTGTATAGGTGGACAACCATGGACTTGCACTCTGCGTTTCATCTTTCCAGATACAGAGCAGTGACTCCAGACACACAGAGTGGCAGAACCTAAAAGGCCTGTGCAACATTATACAGATAATCTGGTGTTGGCTGCTGTTTTAGCCATAACACATCTTAGAACTTTAGCTTTTCCACTAATTGACACATGGAGACTCACTAGTACCCTAGTATGGTTGATGCTTATACTGATACAATATTGTACTGCCAAAACGCAGGCATGCTGAAATGACCGTGCCTTTGTGTGGCCCCTGGAGAATGATAGGATTCTCTTCTGCCAGTGTGCATGTGTACTGCAATGCACTAGTCAGACCTACAAGGATAATTACATGGCAGGCACCCTGCCTGTACTGCCATGCACACTACACATGCTTATGCCACTGTGATACTCCTTTACTATGTAACCTGAAGAAACGTGTAGGTTCCTTAACTCCACTGCTTCACACAATTCAAACAAAGTAATAATGACAGTTAAAGAAGCTACACAAAAACAATAATATATAGCCAGAGTGGGCCCGCCGCCTCCCCAGTGAAGACCCTAAGGCACAGCTGATGAAAGTATTTTAATGAAAATACTATCATATTTGCACAAAATATCTGCTAGTTGTACAAATAGCAATGTATAGACAGACATAAGACGTAAAATAGCAAGCCTCAAAATACCCTAAGAAAAGAAAAACTAATTAAGTGCCAGAAAAGGAACTTAGTACATGTCAAAAGAAAACACACAATTTAACAAAATTAGGAAAACTTTGCCAAAAATTGTTTAGCTAGGAGTGGGACTTCCTGGCCTTTTGCTCTATTCTGGGATTCTGTCTGACGTGATCTTATGCAGGTTTTATGCTTGCAGTCACAGCCATTGTCAATTCATATACGCAACTGCTCTGTTGTATCCAGAAAACATTTCTGCTAGTTACTTTTTGTTGGTTTGACAAAAAAACAAAAGAAAACTAGAGTCATATGGGAGGAGGAAACCAAAATTAAGGGATCAGGTTGGCTTAAGCGCATGTCTTGCGGCCATTTTCTTGATTGTTGACTGATGACATAATACATGAAATTGGGATTGAATAGTGGTGGTGATTATAGGGGAGAAATTGGAAGGGTGGAAATCAGGAGTAGGCTTGGTCAAAACTCATTGTATTCGTGTATGAGATTCTCACTCAATAAAATATAAAAGGAAATATCAGAATTAAATTAAACATTGACCAAATGGACCCCATAGGAATTTTGCCAGACATCTTTAGAACATTTGCTGTTCTCCTACATTAGGAGTTCTAGGGTGGCCTGTACTACAACGGGAACTTGTAGCAAAACAAATAACAACCCTACAAAAAGACTGCTAGAACTTATATGTAAATTCAGTATCTTTTCAGGATAAAAAAAATGAGCGTTCAAAAATCTTTGTGTCCCTGTAATGAACAACCCAATAATTAAATTATGAAGTAAACCTCATAATGGCTACAGATAACAGCTTCCTAAGAATAAATAAAAATGATGGAAGTTTAAGACCAATTTAGGGAATTATAGAATATATGCAAAGATAGAGTCAGCATGCTTATGGATTGAAAAAAATACACAATATTAAAATAGTAATATTATCTAAAACAATTTGCATAGCTAATGCACTTTCCATCAAAATACCAGTGATATTCCTCACATAACTCAAAAAATCATAGAATTTATGTGAAAACATAAAATATCAAAATAAAAAAGCAGTATTGCAGCACTTGATCTCAGTGTATACAGAATATCCATATGCTCAACAAGACAGCATAATACTAGTCTAAAAGTAGACACATAGACCAAAAATATAAAATAAGGATTTTAAAGTAACTCGACAAGTAAAGCATTTATTTCAGAATGTCATTCTCTTTAAATGGTGCTGAGAAAACTGGATATTGATATGCAAAAAAATAAGATGATCTCTTTCTCTAAACATATAAAGAATCAGCTCAAAATGGATGAAAGAGCTAAAAGTACTGGTAGAAGCATAGTTAAACAGTAGCAGACACTGATATAAGCCATTCGTTTTTGGATAGCATACTCAAAATATAGGCAGCAAGAGTTAAAATGGACAAATTGGATTACATCATACCAAAGAACTTCTCAATAAAGGAAATAACCAAAAACATGAAGATGCTGATGTAGAAAAAACTCAAAGTAATAAAATTGATGTTATAAAATCTTACACCTGTCAGAATGGCTAAAATCAAAAACACCAATGATAGCCTATGCTGGAGAGGATGTGGAGTAAGGGGAACTCTCATCCATTGCTGGTGGGAATGCAAACTTGTGCAACCTCTTTGGAAATCAGTGTGGCGGTTTCTCAGGAAATTGG